>JAVJIF010000586.1:0-101777 GCA_038442645.1 Agave tequilana
GGTCTAATCTTCTATGCCACAACCAAGAGTCATCATCGAGGGCTTTTAAACAAGTATATTATAAGACATATTTAACATATCAATCATATAAACATTACTTCACGAAAATCGGAAAACACACAAACATTAGAAGTTCTATTCAATTACTTTACAAGCTACATTATCAAAAACAACATCAAAACCTTTATCACAAAGTTGACTAACACTCAAGAGGTTATGCTTGAGGCCGTCAACTAAAACTACATTTTCAATTAAAGGGGATGTGCCAAGTTTTACATTACCAATACCGATGATTTTACCCTTGGCGTCATCTCCGAAGGTGACGGTGCCACCTTCATGGTATCTTGATAGGGTTGCAAAGTTGTTGATGTCCCAAGTCATGTGCCTTGAGCAACCACTATCAAGATACCACAATCCTCTACGTCGTTGGGCGTTGGACGGTACCTATATCATTTAACAAATTCGTTGATTTTGGTACCCAAATTTTCTTGGGTCCTTGAAAGTTAGTGTTTCGAACCCAAACATTATGATGAGATGCATTTAGCCTATCATAGCAAAAATTGGCTAAGTGCCCTTTCCGCCCACAATGTGAATATGAGAACACTCTTCCATACATGAATGCATGATGTGTGTGTGAAGTGTGAGCATGTTTTGGGGGTTTGCCACGATGTAAAGGTTGTGTGATATGAGCATGAGTATGAGCATGGTGAACATTTTTCTTAGGGGCTTGTTTCTTAGGAAACATAGCATCTATCTTCTTTTATTAAACTCACAATTTTTCAAAACAATTCCTAATGAGTCTATTCTTTCCTTAAGCATGGTAATCTCATTAGAATCAACTTGTGGGGTCTTGCCTTTACAAGAAATTTTATATTTGTCAAAATCCTTTTGAGCAGTAGCTAAAGTAGAAAGCAAATCATCCTTTTCTTTAGAAAGTGTTAATATTTGAAGATTAAGAGATTCATTTTCTTTTTTCATTTTTAAATACTTTTTCTTTAAAAAATCATAGTTATGAGATAATTCTACAAAAGCTTCTCCTAGTTCATCCATGGATAGTTCTTCATCAAAAGAAGTGGAAGGGGTTACCTTGCTTGTGCTTTCATTAGCCATGAAGCACATGTTGGCGGTGTCGATCTCCTCTTCGGATTCGCTCTCGGAATCCCATGTTGCTTTCATTGCTTTCTTCTTGTAGGGCTTCTTGGATGTGGAAGGCTTCATTTTATCCGGACACTCCGCTACAATGTGTCCCGTCTTTGGCAATTGAAGCAAACGATCTTTCTTTCTTCTTTGCCTCCTTGCCATCTCCTTCTTCCTTGAAATTTAGCCTTATTGTACATCCTCCGGACGTTCTTCACAAGAAGTGAGAGCTCTTCGTCATCTTCTTCTTCATCGTCTTCATCGGAGTGAGTGGCTTGACTTTTGAAAGCTATAGTCTTCCTTTTGGAAGGAGCCATATCCTCCCTTGCTTTCCTCTCCATCTCATGGGTTTTGAGATTTCCAATGAGACCTATGAGCTCCATCTCCTCTTTGTCATTGAGTTCCTTCAAGGTAGTTGCCTTTACTTCCCATGAAGGAGGAAGAGCCCGGATGATCTTTCTCACCTTTTGATCATTGTCAATAGCATCACCTAGAAAGAAAGTCCATTAGTGATCTTTGTAAATTTTGTAACCATATCATCTATGGTTTCATGTTCTTGCATGCTAAAGTTCTCATATTGGGACCGAAGAAGGGTCTATCTTAGCCCTCTTCACTTGTGAGGTCCCCTCATGTGTGACTAATAAGTGTGACCAAATCTCGAATGCGGATTTGCAATGGATGACTCTAGCTATGTCATCATCATTGATGGCTTGAAGTAGTGCATAGTGAGCTGTGAGCCCTAACATTAGCATCAAATTCTTTGGTCTCAATTTCAGACCAAGTAGATTCATCACCGGGGGGTGCACTAAAGGGTTTGGTCACGGCCTTTGCAACTCGGCTACCTAGAGATTGCAAGAAGACAGTCATCTTAACCTTCCATATGGGAAAGTTAAGTCCATCAAACTTAGGGGGTGTCTTGATACCATCGGCCATCTTTACAAAGTGAATATGAATGAAATGATTAGCAAAATTAGGATCTCTCTAAGGTTGTTAAGCCAAATCCTAGAGTCCAAGCTCTGATACCAATTGAAAAACACCTAGAGGGGGGGTGAATAGGTGTAATGCTAATCTAATGATCTTTTTAAAATTAAGTATGATGAATGATGCAACGATCTCTCAAACAAGACTAAGAGCCGAATACCCCGTGAAGGGTTCTGAACTCCTTCCTTCGGCTTCCCCTTGAAATGGGTTAGAGGTGCGCAATGCAACCTTGTTGTATGAGATTTGATCGATCAAGGCAAAGTATGATGGATGAATAGTGAGATGCACACAATATATCACAAGTATCACAAGATTGAAGTAATAGCACAAAGAAAGAAACAAGATCACAAGCAAGTAATTGAAAACAATAGAGTGCAAGAGAAATTAAAAGCAAGAATTGACACAAGGCAATCGCAAACACAAGATATTTGTTTCAAGGTTCGAGCCACCGCTCTACTCCCCGCCTTCACCTCCGTGAAGGGTTTCCACTATCCACCGAGGACGCTTACAACGGTCTACCGAAGACCCGAGCACCGAGCTCCACAACTTACAAGACCTCTACCGAAGAGGTGTCTCCACAAGAACAAGAAGAAGAACAAGAACAAGAGTGATCACAACAAGATCACCAAACTCTTTTACAACACTCTCACTTTTTTTACAACTTCACTATAGAATGAGTTAGGGATTTTGGCTCTATGAAGTGTAGTGAGAAAACCTCAGTTGTAGAGTATATTAGCTATCAAACACAACTGAAAAACTAGCTCAAAAAGAATTGAAATGAAATCCTTAAACAATTTTTCTTCTCTTTTGAAAACAATGAAAACTTGAGGATTTTTCTTAGTAACATGTAAGAGACCCATCTCCTCTATTTATAGGGAGAGGAATAGGTTAAAAACAATTTATTTTCACCTTATTTGCCCTGGAAAAGATCTGTAAAACCCTGAAAAAGTCTGCCAAAAAACAGTCCAAAAAACAGATTTCAGAATTGCACAAAAGAGGAAAGAGCCGTTGGGGCTCTGCAGGCTTGGCGGTCGACCGGTCCGGTCGGCCGTCCGCCTAGGTGGCAGTAGCCGTTGGGCTCCGGTCGACCGGTCGGGTCGACCGACCTATAAATAGAAACACAGGTTTCTGAAGGCGGTCGGTCCGCCGGCCGGTCGACCCAGAAAACCCGAGAGTAACCTGCTTTCAGTCAGTCGACCGGGGCGGTCGGCGACAGACGTGCACAAGCGTGCACGTCCTGATACTGGCGCCGGTCGACTGGGCCGGTCGGCCGTTTTCGCCTGAAACAGAAAAACAGCAGCAGTTCTGAATTTTGGGAATTTTTGTAAAAACGTTTTGAAGTAAAGAAGGCTAAGTAATATGCTGGAAAGCGTATACATACATGATCTAAACATGATATTTATATTTGTAAAACTTAGGGTCATGTATATATATACTAAGGCATGAAACTAAAGTTTTGACCATGAAAACTTGAATACAAAAACGTGTGTGTGTATCATAGAGCCAATTTCGAAAACTCAAACTTTAACAAACTATTTCTTACATTTGTTCTAAGTACCACAAGTGCTTCAAGAGGGCTTCATCATGTGATCTTCAAAACTTGATTCTTGAGCCCAAATTGAGTTGACTTGAGTCCAAAACACCTTCCTTTAGGGAAGAAACCATCTACTTGAGTTAGAACCCTGAAACACACTAAAACAATAAACATGATTAGTACAAATAACTTATATGTTTTGTAATCATCAAAACACACTAAAAACGGGTGATTGTAACCTTGGGCCAACACATTTCTCACCCTGAACTTTCAAATGGAGAACATTTTACTCCGTTGAGGCTCCCTATCAATGAGATCTTCAACACCATCAATGACCAACCGTGGATTAGGCACCCGAAACCAATTTGGTACGACCTTTCACTTCACGGAGCATAAGAATATTACTCTTACCATGAGCGTAAGCGACACATGATCATCCACTATTGGGCCCTCCAGAAGTGCCTGAAAGAGCTCATCCAACAAGGCTTTTTTAAAGAGTACATCCTTACTCCTGAAGCAGCCTCCAGATTTGGATAACTCAACGCTCCACCGCCTACCCAGCCACAATACTTGAACACTCAATACAAAGAGTTGAGTGATCCTATGTTCTCAGAAGACAGGGCAATACTCTTATCCCTACCATTTTCTATATTCCAATTTCATGTATTCTATTCCAATATTGAATAAAATGATATTTGTGCTCCTAACCAATGCAGTCCTTTCAAGCTAGATGTTTCGCTGATGAGATTTTTTTCACTCAGAATTACTTCGCTGCTGGAATTTTTCCCACTTCGAATTGATCGTTTTGCTGATGGGATTTCCCAGGAGTAATTCTTTGTCTGCTTAAATCTTATTTCTTAATTTTTGAGGCCCTTCCAAGAATCAAAAGACTAGAGCGAATATCACTAAATGTTGATCAGGTTTTTTTTCAAATTGTTTTTGATCTTTATCTCATCATTTAATTGGAGTTTGCGATCCTTTCCAAGAAGTAAGTAATGAGAGTAAACATCAAGGAATATTGTTTAGGTTCATTTTATAATTCTTTTTTCATATTATTTTATCTTATCTTTCAATTAGAGTTTGCAATTGTAGGTTATTTGAAGATATTCATCCTACTTGCACCAGTCTTCATTAATTTTCATGACTAAAGGTTCATACTTATATCTTGATAAGTTCGCTTGTTTATATATATTATCAAATTTACAAACTTATTATAATTATTTTTACATGTTTTGAAGGTGGAGATATGAGATTTTCTTGGAGTCTTTTAGATACATTAATACGAGATTAGTTATGTGATACTAAACAAAAATATAGATAATTTAACATTTACTGCATTTAAGTGTCTTTAATATAGTTGAGTAATCATTTGTTTATAAGTTAAAACTATTAAGATGGAACTACAGTTATGATTAGTTACTCAAGATAAATATATTTTAATTCTGAAGATAATTTTTTCATATTGCATATGCTTGTTTTTCATTTTTAATAATTTACTAGGATATATTGATATACATGTATGCACATATCTTATGTTATTTATATATGCATTTGTGTGTACATGTATATGAATATTTATGTCTTTGTATTTATATATATGTTGGTACGCGTGTTCATACGTACATCCATGTAATATGGGTCTATATATATATGTATATTTGTGTGTATGTATTTTGTTACTAATGTATATTCGTATGTGTATATGTGTGTATTTATATATATGAATGTATTCATGCATGTGTGTATATGGATAAATAGTATTGGATATAAGTATGTATGTATATCTTATGGTATTTATGTATACATTTGTTCATATACATGTGTATATATGTATACCTTTGTATCTATATATGCGTATGGTGCGTGCGTGCGTGCATATATCCATATATGCATTTATATATGTATTTGTATTGATCTATGTGTATGCGTAGGTGCTTGTATGTATGCATGTTAGTTATGTATATTCTTATGTGAATATGTATATGTTTCATATATATAAATGTGTTTTTGTGTGTATACGTGCGTGTTAGTGTGTTCATTTTGAGTGGTAAAATTTTTCATTATCAAAAGAGAAGTATAAAATATTATATTAATCCAACCTCTCTAATAACTCTCTCAAATGAGAAGCCAATTACTCAATACAACTCTTAATAACTTAAAATAACCTAAAAACTCATCATAAAATAATTGGTAACACACTAAAGAATAGCTCCGTACTCGCCTTGAAAATACACCATCAATCTCGCCAGATCTACTACTCGAAAGAGGTTATAAGACATATAGAATACTCGCTCTCTTGTAGATCATTACTTACAAACTTAAATCAATTAGATCTACTGATCGAAGCAAAGTTGATCCTCTTATAAATCTTAGATTCATTAAAGATACTGATTAGAGCAAAGATAAAAGAAAATATGATGGCCAACTCTATTGCAGATCTAAATCTTAGATAAGTGTTAAGCATCTCGATCACTATCAAACAACTACGGACTTGATCAACAGTGAAACCATTAAACTTCTGATAGAGAATCTATACATAACTTGCTACTATGGTAATCCATAGTAACCCTACATGAGAACAAAAGAGATCATAAAGAGAAATCAAGATGGCTAAGATTGCTAGCCACTCTCAGCAGTTGAGATTGCATGAAGTATCATATGCGTTCTCTCCCAACTGCGAAGATGAACAAAAAAGAGTAGCCTTTGCTGCAATCGATCCTTGAATATAAAGGAAAATTGAGATGACTAGGATCGCTAGCCACCCCTACTAGTTTAGATCGCATGACATCTCATGAGCATCCTGTCTCAATTGCAAAGATGAACGATGAAAGTAACCTTCGTATCTATTAATTTCGGATCTCAAAATTCATCTCATGAAACTCTCTCTTGCACCATCTCACAACTAGGAGAGAAAAAGCCTTAGCCAGACGAACAAGGGGAGGTGAGGGGAAGACTGCGCAGATGACTTCCCCTCTCTAGGATTTCTAGGATTTTTAGAGAGAGGTGTGTGTTCATATATGTGAATTTATTTTTATATGTGTGTATGAATAAATCGTATTGCATATATGCATGTATTTGTGTGTATGGGTCTATGACTATGTATATATGTCAGTATTTATCTTATTTTCTTCGTATTTCTAAAGAAAATAGAGGTAAAAACTATAATCTTTTAACATTAAATTTTATTTTATTTGTTTGAGGCCCTTCCAAGAAGTAAAAGACAAGAGCAAACATCAAGGAATGTTGATTAGTTTTTTCCTGAATTTTTCTGATATTATTTTATAAGATATTTCAATTGGATTTTGCAATTTTAGATTATTTGCAGATATTCACCCCACTTGCAACATTCTTTGTTAATTTCATCTCTAGAAGGTTGACATTTATATCTTAAAAGTTCACTTTCTTATTTATATACATTATCAAAATTAGAAACACATTCTATTTATTTTCAAAGGTTTGAAGGTAGAAATATGGAGATTCTCTTAAAGTCTTTTAGACACATTAACATGAGGTCACTTATGTGATATTAAGTAAATATCATTTTCTTTGTTTGCTTAAATCTTATTTTCTTTGTTTGATGCCCTTCCAAGAAGTAAAAGATGAGAGCAATGTCAAGGAATGTTTACCAGTTTTTTTTGGAATCTTCTTTGATATTATTTTTTCTCATCTTTAAATTAAAGTTTGCAACTGTAGGATATTTGAAGATAATCACCCACTCATTCTTTGTTGATTTATGTCTAGAAGGTTAACATCTTATCTTTAAAAGTTTGATTTTTATTTATATATTATCAATTTTGGAACTTATTCTATTTACAGGTTTTTAAGGAAGAAATATGAAGATTATCTTGAACCCTTTTAAAGACATTATCACGAGGTTAGTTAATTGATATTAAATAAATTTCATTCTCTTTGTTTGCTTATTTCTCCTTTCTTAGTTTGAGTCCCTTGCTAGAAGAAAAAAACAAGAGTGAATGTCAAAGAATATTGATCAGGTTCTTTTTTCGAATCTTTTCTCATATTATTTTATCTCATCTTTCAATTGGTGTTTGCAGTTGTAAGTTATTTGAAAATATTCACTGCACTTGCACCATTCTTTATTGATTTCATGTTTAGAAGATTGAAATTTATATCTTAATAAATCACTTTTTTATTTGTATATATTATCAAAATTAGAAACTCATTTTTATTTTCTTTTACAGGTTTTAAAGGTAGAAATATGAAGATTTTCTTGAAGCCTTTTAGATATATTAATATGTAGTTAGTTATGGGATATTAAATAAATCTCATTTTCTTTCTTTGCTTAAATCTCATTTTGTTGGTTTAAGGCCCATCCAAAAATTAAGAGATGAGAGCGAACATCAAAGAATGTTGATTTTGTTATTTTTACAAAAAAAATTTATATTATTTTGTCTTATCTTTTAGTTGGAGTTTGCATTTGTAAGTTATTTGAAGATATTCAACCACCCCACTTGCATAATTCTTTGTTGACTTCATGTCTAGATAGTTAAATTTAGATCTTAAAAAGTTTACTATTTTATTAATATTTAGAAATTCATTCTATTTTACTTTTATAGGTTTTGAAGGTAGAAATATGAATATTTTCTTAAAACCTTTTAAAGACATTAACACGAGGTTAGTTATTTGATATTAAACAAATTTAAATATCATTATCTGGTTAAATCTCCTTTTTTTTTTTGAGGCCCTACGTAGAAGAAAATTAAAGTGAACGTCAAGGAATTTTGATCAGTTTTTTTCAAAACAATTCTGACATTGTTTTATCTAATCTTTCAATTGGAGTTTGCACTTGTAGGTTATTTGAGGATATTTATCGCACTTTCTCTATTTTCGTTGATTGCATTTTTAGAAAGTTGACATTTACTTTTTGATAAGTCGCCTTTTTATTTATATATATTATCAAAATTAGAAACCCAGTCTATTTATTTTTACATGTTTTAAAGGCAGAAATATGCAGATTAAGCCTTTTAGAACAATAACATGAGGTTAGTAATGTGATATTAAATATATCTCATTTTCTTTATTTGCTTAAATCTCTTTTTCTTAGTTTGAGGCCCTTCCACGAAGCAAGGGATGAGAACAAACATCATGGAATATTGATCAGGTTTTTTTTAATCTTATCTCATATTGTTTTATCTTATCTTTAAATTAGAGTTTGCAATTGTAGGTTATTTGAAGATATTCATCCCATTTGCATTATTCTTCGTTGATTTCATGTTTATAAGATTTACATTTCTATCTTGACAAGTTCGCTTTTTGTTTATATATATTATCAAAATAAGAAACTCATTCTATTTGCTTTTACAGATTTTAATGGTAGAAATATGAAAATTCTCTTAAGCCTTTTAGAGATATTAACACGAGGTTAGTTAATTACTATTAAATAAATATTTTTTTCTTCGTTTGCTTAATCATTTTCTTAGTTTGAGACCCTTTCAAGAAGCAAGAGACGAGAGTGAACTTTAAAGAATATTGATCAGGTGCTTTTTTTAATTTTTTCTCATATTATTTTACCTTATATTTTAATTGGGGGTTGTAATTGTAGGTTATTTGAAGATATTAGGCTCACTTGCACTATTCTCGCTGATTTCATGTCCAGAAGATTTGCACTTATATCTTGATAAGTTCGCTTATTTATATTTTATCAAATTTACAAACTCATTCTATTTACTTTTACAAGTTTTAAAGGTAGAGATAACTTTTTAGATATATTAACACGAGGTTAGTTATGTAATAAATATAGAGTAAATTAACATTTAACGTATTTAAAAGTGTCTAGTTTAGTCGAGTAATCGTTCTTTTATAGTTAAAACATTCAAGATGGAACTACAGTTGTGATTAGTTACTGAAGGTAAATATATTTTAATTCTGAAAATACCTTTTTCACATTGTTACATGTTCGTTTTCATTTTTGATAATTTATTGGGATATTATTGATTTACATGTGTGTATGTATGTTATCATATGTTATTTATATATTTATTTGCGTGTGCACATGTGTATGGATAGTTATGTCTTTCTCTTTGTATATGTATATGGTGCGTGTGTATATTCATATATTCATTTCTGTATGTATATGTGTGCATGGATCAATGTATATTTATATTTATATTTATGATTTACTAATGTATGTTCGTATTTATATATGTGTATGGTGCGCATGTATGTATGTATATCTATGTATGTATGTATATGTGTGTATGAATCTATGTGTATATATTTATACGTATGTATGTGTGTTACTAATGTATATTCGTATTTGTATATGTGTATTTATATATGTCAATATATCCATATATGTATATATGGATAAATAATATTTGGATATAAGTATGTTTATGTATGTATCTTGTGTTACGTATATATTTGTTCGAATAGATGTGTATATATATGTATGTATCTATGTCTTCTATCTATATATGTGTATGGGGTGGGTGTGTGTGTATCAATGTATGTATTATATATGTGCGTTCATATATATATATATATATATATATATATATATATATATATATATATATATATATATATATATATATATATGAATGTATTCTTGTGTGTATATATGCGTGTTCATATATGTGTGTATGAATAAATACTATTGAATATTTGTATGTATATGTGTGTATATGGATCACGAGTGTGTGTGTGTGTGTGTGAGCATATCTCTTGTTTTCTTTTATCCCGAAGAAAAGTGGAAAAAGATACAATTTTTTTTAAACTTAAATCTCAATTTTTTAAAACCCTTTCAAGAAGCAAAAGAAAAGAGTGAACATTAAGAAATGTTGATCAGGCTAATATTATTTTATCTTGTATTTCAGTTAGAGTTTTTAATTGTAAGTTATTTAAAGATATTTACCCCATTTGCATTATTCTTCATTGATTTCATGTCTAGAAGGTTGACATTATATCTTGAAAAGTATGCTCTTTTATTTATTTACATTATAAAATTTAAAAATCATTCTATTTATTTTTGCATGTTTTGAAGATAAAAATATCTAATTGGTTTCTCTTGAAACATTTTAGAGGCATTAACATAAGGTTAGTTATATATTATTAAATAAAATTATAGTGTAAATTAAAATTTTACTCATTTAAATGTCATTAATTTAGTTACATAATCGTTTCTTTACAATTAAAACTATTTAAATGGAACTACAAATCTTATTAGTTAATCAAGATAAATGTATTTTAGTTCTGGAAATTATTTTCTTCACATTGTTTTATGCTCCTTTTTAATTTTTGATAATTTAATGGGATAGTATTGATTTACATGTACATATGTATCCTATGTTATTTATGTTCATATTTATATGTGTACATATGTACGGATATATGTCTATCTGTATATGTTTATGATGCTCATGTATATACATATATCCATTTTTTTGAAAGGTTAAAGTGTTCATTAATTTTTAAAACTTTATAATACAAATCATAGTTAGAAGTTTTAATTACATGTCTAAGCTTGAAGAGAGTGGAGAGGAACCTGGCTTCACCCTCACTTAGCTCTAACAGATACCAATCAACTTCATAGGACTTCTGCTACATAGAAACATATTTCGTCCTCTCTATGACTGGATTATGCATAATCCATAACAGCCTAACACTCAATCCCACCCTTACATATTGAAAAATAACCTAGTTTAAACTACATCCTAATTTTCCAAAATTTGCATATGTGCATGGATATCCCAGTTTTCCATGTGCATCTCTGAATCATGATTATAGTATCCTCTTGCAGCTGCTTGAATCCATGTACCTTACTCAGTTCTTCATGGTGGAATGCCCTCTGATTATTCTCTTTCCGAATGTACCATGCTAGGACTAACTTTGCAAGGGCTGTAACCTTAAGGTTATAGTGAATGTAGTCTTTATTAGCTCAGCTTTCTCCTGAACAGAACCTATTGCTGTGTCAGTCCTAACTTCAGCTTGCAGAAGGCCCATATGTACCTTGAGTAACTGCACTCAAAAAATATATATCAATAGTTTCAGGTGAATTAGAACATAAACAACAACTATTTATTTGTATGTTTACCAAACTGTAGCAGACTGTCCCTAGTTAGCAATTTTGCAAGTAATGCTCTCAAGAAAAAGAGAGCCATTTTAGGACAATATGTAGAGAACCAAATCAAATGATGAAACTCAAAATCCTGTCCATTTGCTGTAACCATCTCCCATGCTGATTTAAAACTAAAGGTACCACTATCCTGTGAGGCAATCCATTTCCATGAATCGACACATATGCATGAATATTATTCTTTGTAATAGAATCTCAAATTGTAGCCAAAGAAGGAATAGCGATGTGCCATTGGTTATTTTGTATCAATAGGCTAACCTCCAGTGAGGTTTCTCTCTTATAATACAGCTTGTTATGCCACCTTGATCAACTATACTCCTTGCAGCCATCTCCCATGCTGATTTAAACCTGAAGTACCACTGTCCTGTGAAGCAATCCATTTCCATGAATC
This sequence comes from Agave tequilana, assembly GCA_038442645.1. Lineage (NCBI taxonomy): Eukaryota > Viridiplantae > Streptophyta > Magnoliopsida > Asparagales > Asparagaceae > Agave > Agave tequilana. The sequence continues at coordinate 12,139 of JAVJIF010000586.1, forward strand.
AACACCTGTGCATGAATGTTAGTCTTTGTAATGAAATCCCAAATTGTATCCAAAGAAGGAATAGCCATGTGCCATTGGTTATTTTGTATTAATAAGCTAACCTCCAGTAAGGATTCTCTCTTATAATACAATTTGTTATGCCACTTGATCAACTATACTCCTGTAGCCATCCATGGATCAAACCATAATGAAGTGCCTTGTCCAATGCCTATTTCTTTCCTCATGTATAACTTAGCTACTTCCCTACTACTTGCAATAAATTTCATGTTCCAGAGTCAAGTAGAGAAGTTGGTGCCTCTTAGAAATTCCTTTTTTTGATATATTTTTCCCCATCCGTTGTGCCCATATAGAATTTAAAGAACAACATTTTCACACTAATTTAATTCCTGCAGCATTGTTAACATCCTAAATTCTTCTTATTGCTAAACCCCCTTCCTTTTTAGGTTTGGAAAGCTTATCCCATGCATCATGCATTTTGTTTCTCCACAAGGAGTTAGCAAAATCCTCTCCAATTCCCTGATGACTGAGACCGAAAATTGATATGACAGTAGCCAATATTGTATAATTCCTAGAATAACTATTTTAATAAGCTTTTACCTTCAAGAAAAGAGAGATTTCTAGCATTCCAACCTTCAGTTCTGCTTCTACATTGTCTATAAGACCTGAAAAATCCTTGTCTTCAAATAATTTGCCGATAGTGGAATTCCAAGGTATGTTATTGGCAATTTACCTTCAGTCACCCCTATAGCAGCACTCAATTCTTCCTTGTTCCTTGTACCCTTGCTGAAAAACACCTTGCTTTTTTTCTTTATTGATTTTGAAACCATTATTAAGAGCTAATGACTCCAAGAGCTTATCTACCTCCTATAGAGATGCAATTGAGCCTTTAGAAAATAAGAGCATATCATCTACAAATAATAAATGGGAGGTATACTGATTTCCACCTCTCTTAATAAGCTTGATTTTTCCGCCAGCAACAGCCAAATTCATGTAAATAGAAAGAACTTTCATTACTAGTACAAAGGTGTTTAGTGAGAGATAGTCCCCTTGTCTGACTCTCCTATTACTTTGTTTTTATTATGCATTATTTATATGATCGTTTTGCCTTGAATCTGGATTCGTGAACTCGGAGTCAGCCCTAATCTGAACCGGGAACCCGATCTCAGGTTATTGCTTGATTTAGTCTTTCTGGTATTCAGATTTGACCGATTTCAGTTTTAAACATCGTTTTCCAATATTTTATATTTTCTATGATTTTCTAGAATTTTCCTGAATTAAATTGAAAATCTTCAAAACCGGTGTCGACCAGCACCGCTCACCGATTCCTGGATTTTAATTTACAAACGGATTGGAATTTCAAGAAGAGTCTTTTTACATTATTTCTTAAAACCATATTTCCTATCTAAATACTTTTTCTGAGGATTTTAGGAATTTATGAAAATTCTACCGGATTCGGTATCGGCCAGTATCGCTGGTTGATTCCAGGATTTTTAGTTTACAATTGGGATTGAATTTCTGAATTCCGCTTTCACGTTACTTCTTAAAATCATATTTTCTTCTTTAATACATTTTCTGGGATTTTTCAGAATTTATCAAAACCGGCCGACCCGGTGTAGACCGGTATCGGCGGTTGACTTCCAGATTTTTAATTTGAAAATGGGATTTTATTTCTGAAAACCGATTTCATATTATTCCTCGGGATGACGTTTTCTACCTCTGGGTATTTTTGGGGATTTTTCTGGAACAGTCGATTTTTCGCGACCATATTATAATATTATTATTTTTCTAATCTTTCTTTTCTTTTTTCTTTCCTTTCTTTTCTCCACCAACCGCAGCCCACTCCCCTCCACGTGGGCGACACCACCCCCCTCTCTCATTTATTTCCTTTCCCATCAATCTCTCTTTCTCTTTTTCCTTTTCTTTTTCTTTTCTTTTTCTTTTCTTTTTCTTTCTTTCTCCCTTCTCTTCTTTATCTTCTTCTTCTCCTCCATTTGTGGCCGACCCCCAACCGGCCACCACCACCGCCGGCGCCTCCGGCCACCTCGACGCCGGCGAGGAGATCCCAACCCCGGCCACCTTCTTTCCTTCTCTCTTTTCTTTTCCTTTCTTTCTTTTCCTTTTCTTTCCATTTCCTTTCCTTCCTCCCTTTAGATCCGGCCATCACTATCATCGCCGGCGATCCCCTCCTCCTCCGGCATCCCCTGCGGGGACTGACCGCCGCCGGCATGACGCCGGCGGCCTTGGACGCGGCCAGGGGGCCTCAGGCCCCCTGTGCGCTTCTGTGGAGGGGCAGCAGCCCCCTCCTTCTTCCCTTGGGGTGGCCGGCGCCACCCCAGTTCGGGGCGCCGCCGGCGGTGCGCCGACGGCCGTGGGCGACCAGGGGGCCCACCTGGGCCCCCTGTGCGCGAGCTGTGAGGGGGGCAAGCCCCCTCTCCTTCTCTCTGTTGAGGGGGCAGCAGCCCCCTCTTCTCTTCCTCCCCTCTCCTGGGGAGTGGCCGGCGCCACTCCCCCGCCGGCGGCCAGCGCCGCCCGGCGCCGCCGCCTGGCCGGCGGCCAGGTCGAGCGCCCCCAATGGGGGGCGCTGTGTGCGGGAGCCAGGGGGGCAACCCCCTTCCCTTTCTTTCTCTCTCCCTGGTTCTCTCTCTCTCTCTCCTGCCTTCATCTCTCTCTCTCTCTCTCTCTCTCTCTTGGACCTCTCACTCTCTCCTGGGTCTCTCTCTCTCTTCCTGGTTCCTCTTCCTGTTCGTCTTCTCCATTTGGAAAATGACTCTTATCAGGGCCGGCCACTCCTTTTGGATTGGGGCCGAGCTCTTCTTCGTCGGCAACGTCTCCGATGGTTATTCCGGTAATCGTTTACGATTATTCCGGTAATCATTTCGGACAATATCAACGGTGATTATTCCGGTAATCGTTCACGATTATTCCGGTGATCATTCCGGCTCTGGTGATTATTCCGGTAATCGTTCACGATTATTCCGGTAATCACTTCGGTGACAATTGCAACGACACCACCACCAAAGAGATCACCTTTTCCCTGTCTCTCTCTTTCTATCTGTTGATTGTTAGACGCGGATCTCACTCCCGCGTCCAGGCAATTCCTTACGCGAGTCTTCGCGTTCTTGGTATCTGTTTAACGCGATCTACGCGTTCTTGTATCGGCGCAACGCGGAGCTTATGTCCGCGTCTGTGTTCTATTCATACTGACGTGACGCGGAGTCCAGACTCGCATTTGCGTTCCTCTCCTGTTAACACGACGCGGAGATAATACCCGCGTCTGTGTTCTCCTCGTCTAACGCGACGCGGACCCACGACCGCGTCTGCGTTCTCCTTGCGTCCTGATTTGAACGCGGGTCTCGAACCCCGCGTTTGTGGCTCCTACGCAACGCGACTCCCGCGTCTGTGATTCCTGCGTTTGCTAATCCCGCGACGCGACTCCTGCGTCTGCGACCCCCGCGTCTCACTCTCATAAACCCGCGTCTCCTTGTGCACTCTCTCCTTCCATATGCTTCTCTCTCTAGGCTTCTAACTCTTTCTCTCTCCTCTTCACTTTCTCTCTCCTCATAATTATATATTATTTTATGGCGCGTGCGCGAGTTCCATGGATTCCAGACTTTTCGGCTTTCCAGTGATTTAGGCGAGTTTCCTCGCTCTCGCCTCCATTTGGGTTTCCCCGCTTCGTCGGGTCGACATGTGTTTTACTCCATGTTTTCATGTATTATGTATGGGCTGAGTCCCTGTATTTGTGTATGGCCGAGTGCCAATATCTGGACATGTATTGCTCTGTGACGAATGCTTGTATTATGGTAGTTAATTCTTATTCATGTGGTACTAACATTGCAGGTACTTTTGTGCTGACTCTGGGTTTCTGCCCACTCCTGGGATGGCTGTTAGCCGCCGTGAGTGCGCTTAAACCCCGAGCGGACCCGGACCCTTTAACCTCCGGTCACTCACTATCTCGAAAGAGAGGTGATTGGGACCGTCAGGTTTCTCAGTTCAGCTTCCGGTCACTCACTATCTCGAAAGAGAGGTGATTGGGACCGTCAGGTTTCTCAGTTCAGCCTCCGGTCACTCACTATCTCGAAAGAGAGGTGATTGGGACCGACAGGTTTCTCAGTTCAGCCTCCGGTCACTCACTATCTCGAAAGAGAGGTGATTGGGATCGTTAGGCCTCTCAGCCCTCAGCCTCCGGTCACTCACTATCTCGAAAGGGAAGTGATTGGGACCGTCAGGTCTTCGGCCCCGCCTGGTTGTCATGATTAGCTTTCAGTGCTTTACCACTTGATTCGTCTAGGCGAGATGCTGCCGGATTTCCTACTCGCACCTTAAGCCGAGTTGTCCCGGTAACCTTGCCAGACGCTCCAGTGTTAAATCCTGTTTGCTGTCTGCATTTCCAGCTTGCTCAGCTCCGCTTGGTTGTGCTCAGCTACTGCTTTACTACATGTCATTACTTCATACCTGTTATTTAAATGTTACTATTTAATATCTGTCACATTACCTGTTAACTGATTTGTTATCACCTAACATCGGACATGACTTGCCACCGGACTAATATCAATCGCTTGACATGACTGGTTACCTGCCAAATATCATCCTCTTGTCATGCTATCACTTGACACCCAGCATGATATACTTGACTCTCATGATTATCACGATAACGGGAATGATGACCTGACATCTTGATAGTACAAAATGTACTCCTGATACACATGTGATTCATTATAGTACGTACAGTACTCCTGATATTCCTGACTTGCTCTTGCTCATTCCCGGAATCTGATAATCATCTAATAATTCATAAAAGGAACAACTTGCATCGGGTCGGGGGAAACTTGCGGCTATCAATATGTGTTCGTGTTTACAGTGGTACTAGGCATGTTGTGCAACTAAAACTTCCGGTCTGACCTGTGGGCCTCCAGGCGACCGAGGGGAGTGCTGGCTCCCTCCTTCTTGGTACCATCTTGACAAGGGCATCCTATAAGACCCTCCTGATCGCCTTGCGGCAGGTTCCGTCCACCAAGCAACGGAACAATCCTGGGCCGTGGTCCCGGGTATGTACGGGACCCACTGTAAACATAGTTCGTTGATACCCCCGCTGGTTCCAATAACAACCTTGCTTTACTCGGATGTGGATCTATGTGTGCTGGGACGCTAGTTCACATATCTAGACATCAGGGTAAGACGAGTAATAATAAAGCGTCAAGATAATAACCTGCTCTTTAAGTTGTAAGTAGAAGTATGTGGAATGGGACGCATACTGAAGCCTGCAACTTAAACGGCTATGAATCTGTGATATGCCTCACCATATTTGCTTGTACTGGATTTTACATCGGATTTTCGGTTTTATGGTTATTATTATATTAGCTGCTCATACCCTGCTTTATTCCTTGTATCCACCTGCCTCCTGTTTATTTTCTTATCATGCCCTGAGTACAATTGGATTGTATGTGCTTGGGTTATGGTGACATGAGATAAAGGTATATAGATGAGGGTTTCCTTGTTTGGATTATTCCTTCGACGTACTAGTCTTATGGAGCCGTGATCTGAAACCATACAAATCAGATTTGCTCGTCCTCGGCTTTATTTGGTTTTATCGCTTTACATATACTTACCCCTGCTCGCCACTTGGCTTTTGCTTCACCACTCGCCTGGGGAGTTTCATCTGACTCCCCTGGATCCTCATGTCCAGGTCATGGAGCTTGGAGCGTGTGGATTCTTCCAGTTGCTGAACAGAATGGCGCAGCGGTAGCGTGGATCTCCAGCAGACCATCTGAAGCTCTATCCTTCCAGGCCCCCTGGGTGCCTCTCGAGTTTTCCTTTTGTAAACTCGTTAGTGCCTTTTGTACTGTTCATTCTTGTACACTTCGTTGTATCTCGCAATTGCGCATACCTGCGATGTAATATTCATGTAATATTGGATCACCTCTTGTGATAACTTTGTAATTGTACTCATAAGTTGGAATGCATAATGCACCATTTGCTTCCGTACTCTGATTCTTGCATGTACTGATGCTTAGCGTATATACGTGAGGGTATTTCTGACCTGCGTATATACGTTGCAGTAACGTCTCCGTACCCGCAGGATCGGGGCGTTACAGGATGGTATCAGAGCTTAGGCTCTCACCTCCTCAGTACGTCCAGATGGCAAATTAATGGTAAAGGAATTTGCAACTGGAATGCATGAGTCCTGGTTATACAATCCAACTACAAGTACAGAGTTATCTATTTTCTTGATCATCTTTCCTTTGATCTCTAATCCTTCCTATCTTTCCCGGTTTGGTTTTTTCGAAGCCCTTATACCAACTTAAGATATGAATAGACTAGAGAGGTAGCGGCTGGTTCTGAGCGAAGCTATGATGTGATCTCTTCGGCCAACTCTATGAAGTTCGGGTATTCTCAGAATGGATCTGCTATCGGGTTATCTTTCAGAAGATGGTATTCGGGATTTTCTGCGGTTATTCTTTATTCTCGGCTATATCTTTCAGAGTGATTGATGCCTGGTATTCGGAATTCTCAATTATCGGTCTTCTTTATTATGCTCAGGACTATCATGATTTTCTTTATCTTCAGTGTTCTGGCTTATTCTCAGAGCGGCATTAAGTATGCAGTACAGCGGAAATTCTATTGCAGAGCTGTGTTATCTGTCAGTATTATTCGGCATCATTCGGAGATTTATACAGCCGGAAGTACAGAAGATGTCTATATTCTGATTATTGACCAGTCAACTTGAGGGCCCTACCTATAGTGTTTCATATCTTAATTGGTATAAATTCCGCCCTTGTCCCCTTTGTGATCAATTTACCCTTACTGAAATTGCAAGGACGCAATTTTTTGTAAGGTGGATGGATTGTAGCACCCCGCTCCCAGAATACATACTTAGTTGCGTATTCAGATTTTTCGATCGTATTTTTCGATTTGCTTCCTGTATTTGTTTTTATTATGCATTATTTATATGATCGTTTTGCCTTGAATCTGGATTCGTGAACTCGGAGTCAGCCCTAATCTGAACCGGGAACCCGATCTCAGGTTATTGCTCGATTTAGTCTTTCTGGTATTCAGATTTGACCGATTTCAGTTTTAAACATCGTTTTCCAATATTTTATATTTTCTATGATTTTCTAGAATTTTCCTGAATTAAATTGAAAATCTTCAAAACCGGTGTCGACCAGCACCGCTGACCGATTCCCGGATTTTTAATTTACAAACGGATTGGAATTTCAAGAAGAGTCTTTTTACATTATTTCTTAAAACCATATTTCCTATCTAAATACTTTTTCTGAGGATTTTAGGAATTTATGAAAATTCCACCGGATTCGGTATCGGCCAGTATCGCTGGTTGATTCTAGGATTTTTAGTTTACAATTGGGATTGAATTTCTGAATTCCGCTTTCACGTTACTTCTTAAAATCATATTTTCTTCTTTAATACATTTTCTGAGATTTTTCAGAATTTATCAAAACCCGGCCGACCCGGCGTAGACCGGTATCGGCGGTTGACTTTCAGATTTTTAATTTGAAAATGGGATTTTATTTCTGAAAACCAATTTCATATTATTCCTCGGGATGACGTTTTCTACCTCTGGGTATTTTGGGGATTTTTCTGGAACAGTCGATTTTTCGCGACCATATTATAATATTATTATTTTTCTAATCTTTCTTTTCTTTTTTCTTTCCTTTCTTTTCTCCCACCAACCGCAGCCCACTCCCCTCCACGTGGGCGACACCACCCCCCTCTCTCATTTATTTCCTTTCCCATCAATCTCTCTCTTTCTCTTTTCCTTTTCTTTTTCTTTTCTTTTTCTTTCTCTTTCTCCCTTCTCTTCTTTATCTTCTTCTTCTCCTCCATTTGTGGCCGACCCCCAACCGGCCACCACCACCGCCGGCGCCTCCGGCCACCTCGACGCCGGCGAGGAGATCCCAACCCCGCCACCTTCTTTCCCTCTCTCATTTTCTTTTCCTTTCTTTCTTTTCCTTTTCTTTCCATTTCCTTTCCTTCCTCCCTTTAGATCCGGCCATCACTATCATCGCCGGCGATCCCCTCCTCCTCCGGCATCCCGGCGGGGACTGACCGCCGCCGGCATGACACCGGCGGCCTTGGGCGCGGCCAGGGGGCCTCAGGCCCCCTGTGCGCTTCTGTGGAGGGGGCAGCAGCCCCCTCCTTCTTCCCTTGGGGTGGCCGGCGCCACCCCAGTTCGGGGCGCCGCCGGCGGTGCGCCGGCGGCCGTGGGCGACCAGGGGGCCCACCTGGGCCCCCTGTGCGCGAGCTGTGAGGGGGGCAAGCCCCCTCTCCTTCTCTCTGTTGAGGGGGCAGCAGCCCCCTCTTCTCTTCCTCCCCTCTCCTGGGGAGTGGCCGGCGCCACTCCCCGCTGGCGGCCAGCGCCGCCCGGCGCCGCCGCCTGGCCGGCGGCCAGGTCGAGCGCCCCCAATGGGGGGCGCTGTGTGCGGGAGCCAGGGGGCAACCCCCTTCCCTTTCTTTCTCTCTCCCTGGTTCTCTCTCTCTCTCTCTCTCTCTCTCTCTCTCCTGCCTTCATCTCTCTCTCTCTCTCTCTCTCTTGGACCTCTCACTCTCTCCTGGGTCTCTCTCTCTTCCTGGTTCCTCTTCCTGTTCGTCTTCTCCATTTGGAAAATGACTCTTATCAGGGCCGGCCACTCCTTTTGGATTGGGGCCGAGCTCTTCTTCGTCGGCAACGTCTCCGATGGTTATTCCGGTAATCGTTTACGATTATTCCGGTAATCATTTCGGACAATATCAATGGTGATTATTCCGGTAATCGTTCACGATTATTCGGTGATCATTCCGGCTCCGGTGATTATTCCGGTAATCGTTCACGATTATTCCGGTAATCACTTCGGTGACAATTGCAACGACACCACCACCAAAGAGATCACCTTTTCCCTGTCTCTCTCTTTCTATCTGTTGATTGTTAGACGCGGATCTCACTCCCGCGTCCAGGCAATTCCTTACGCGAGTCTTCGCGTTCTTGGTATCTGTTTAACGCGATCTACGCGTTCTTGTATCGGCGCAACGCGGAGCTTATGTCCGCGTCTGTGTTCTATTCATACTGACGTGACGCGGAGTCCAGACTCGCGTCTGCGTTCCTTTCCTATTAACACGACGCGGAGATAATACCCGCGTCTGTGTTCTCCTCGTTCTAACGCGACGCGGACCCACCACCGCGTCTGCGTTCTCCTCGCGTCCTGATTTGAACGCGGGTCTCGAACCCCGCATTTGTGGCTCCTACGCAACGCGACTCCCGCGTCTGTGATTCCTGCGTTTGCTAATCCCGCGACGCGACTCCTGCGTCTGCGACCCCCGCGTCTCACTCTCATAAACCCGCGTCTCCTTGTGCACTCTCTCCTTCCATATGCTTCTCTCTCTAGGCTTCTAACTCTTTCTCTCTCCTCTTCACTTTCTCTCTCCTCATAATTATATATTATTTTATGGCGCGTGCGCGAGTTCCATGGATTCCAGACTTTTCGGCTTTCCGGTGATTTAGGCGAGTGTCCTCGCTCTCGCCTCCATTTGGGTTTCCCCGCTTCGTCGGGTCGACATGTGTTTTACTCCATGTTTTCATGTATTATGTATTGGGCTGAGTCCCTGTATTTGTGTATGGCCGAGTGCCAATATCTGGACATGTATTGCTCTGTGACGAATGCTTGTATTATGGTAGTTAATTCTTATTCATGTGGTACTAACATTGCAGGTACTTTTGTGCTGACTCTGGGTTTCTGCCCACTCCTGGGATGGCTGTTAGCCGCCGTGAGTGCGCTTAAACCCCGAGCGGACCCGGACCCTTTAACCTCCGGTCACTCACTATCTCGAAAGAGAGGTGATTGGGACCGTCAGGTTTCTCAGTTCAGCCTCCGGTCACTCACTATCTCGAAAGAGAGGTGATTGGGACCGTCAGGTTTCTCAGTTCAGCCTCCGGTCACTCACTATCTCGAAAGAGAGGTGATTGGGACCGTCAGGTTTCTCAATTCAGCCTCCGGTCACTCACTATCTCGAAAGAGAGGTGATTGGGATCATTAGGCCTCTCAGCCCTCAGCCTCCGGTCACTCACTATCTCGAAAGGGAAGTGATTGGGACCGTCAGGTCTTCGGCCCCGCCTGGTTGTCATGATCAGCGTTCAGTGCTTTACCACTTGATTCGTCTAGACGAGATGCTGCCGGATTTTCTACTCGCACCTTAAGCCGAGTTGTCCCGGTAACCTTGCCAGACGCTCCAGTGTTAAATCCTGTTTGCTGTCTGCATTTCCAGCTTGCTCAGCTCTGCTTGGTTGTGCTCAGCTACTGCTTTACTACATGCCATTACTTCATACCTGTTATTTACATGTTACTATTTAATATCTGTCACATTACCTGTTAACTGATTTGTTATCACCTAACATCGGACATGACTTGCCACCGGACTAATATCAATCGCTTGACATGACTGGTTACCTGTCAAATATCATCCTCTTGTCATGCTATCACTTGACACCCAGCATGATATACTTGACTCTCATGATTATCACGATAACGGGAATGATGACCTGACATCTTGATAGTACAAAATGTACTCCTGATACACATGTGATTCATTATAGTACGTACAGTGCTCCTGATATTCCTGACTTGCTCTTGCTCATTCCCGGAATCTGATAATCATCTAATAATTCATAAAAGGAACAACTTGCATCGGGTCGGGGGAAACTTGCGGCTATCAATATGTGTTCGTGTTTACAGTGGTACTAGGCATGTTGTGCAACTAAAACTTCCGGTCTGACCTGTGGGCCTCCAGGCGACCGAGGGGAGTGCTGGCTCCCTCCTTCTTGGTACCATCTTGACAAGGGCATCCTATAAGACCCTCCTGATCGCCTTGCGGCAGGTTCCGTCCACCAAGCAACGGAACAATCCTGGGCCGTGGTCCCGGGTATGTACGGGACCCACTGTAAACATAGTTCGTTGATACCCCCGCTGGTTTCCAATAACAACCTTGCTTTACTCGGATGTGGATCTGTGTGCTGGGACGCTAGTTCACATATCTAGACATCAGGGTAAGACGAGTAATAATAAAGCGTCAAGATAATAACCTGCTCTTTAAGTTGTAAGTAGAAGTATGTGGAATGGGACGCATACTGAAGCCTGCAACTTAAACGGCTATGAATCTGTGATATGCCTCACCATATTTGCTTGTACTGGATTTTACATCGGATTTTCGGTTTTATGGTTATTATTATATTAGCTGCTCATACCCTGCTTTATTCCTTGTATCCACCTGCCTCCTGTTCATTTTCTTATCATGCCCTGAGTACAATTGGATTGTATGTGCTTGGATTATGGTGACATGAGATAAAGGTATATAGATGAGGGTTTCCTTGTTTGGATTATTCCTTCGACGTACTAGTCTTATGGAGCCGTGATCTGAAACCATACAAATCAGATTTGCTCGTCCTCGGCTTTATTTGGTTTTATCGCTTTACATATACTTACCCCTGCTCGCTACTTGGCTTTTGCTTCACCACTCGCCTGGGGAGTTTCATCTGACTCCCCTGGATCCTCATGTCCAGGTCATGGAGCTTGGAGTGTGTGGATTCTTCCAGTTGCTGAACAGAATGGCGCAGCGGTAGCGTGGATCTCCAGCAGACCATCTGAAGCTCTATCCTTCCAGCCCCCTGGGTGCCTCTCGAGTTTTCCTTTTGTAAACTCGTGAGTGCCTTTTGTACTGTTCATTCTTGTACACTTCGTTGTATCTCGCAATTGCGCATACCTGTGATGTAATATTCATGTAATATTGGATCACCTCTGGTGATAACTTTGTAATTGTACTCATAAGTTGGAATGTATAATGCACCATTTGCTTCCGTACTCTGATTCTTGCATGTACTGATGCTTAGCGTATATACGTGAGGGTATTTCTGACCTGCGTATATACGTTGCAGTAACGTCTCCGTACCCGCAGGATCGGGGCGTTACAACTAATAAGACATATTACTCGACTAATAACATGCAAAATGCATGTACATGTCCGTGCTTGATTTGTGAAGCTTGTAACACCTCCACCTGAACCTGAATTCTTCTCTAATGAATATGAGACACTCCAAATACTAACATCTTTAGCTCTTGCCAATCTGGGTTGTCTTCTACATAGATTTCTGATACACCACCTTCATCTGAATTGTCTTCTGGAATCTCATTAACATGAGATTACCCTTGGTCCATAGCCTCATGACAAAGCTTCTCCCTCATCAGATTTTGATACAAACTTGCTGCTAGATTGTGAGAAACCCCAACCTCTTGGACATCTTGATCCTCATTGCTTGACTTTCTGATACCAGAAAAATAGAAAACCCTGCTATTCATCATCTCTCCCCCTATTCAAAACCCTAGCCCAAGCCTTCAACTCTTCCCCATCTCCTTCACTTGCACCCCCATAACCGTGACCTCACTCCTTTCCTCTTCTCCTCTTACCTGCAGCCACCCTGACGCCTGCTGCTTCCCCCCTTGGTCGCCCCTTCTCCTTCCCCACGTGCAAACCCATCATCCTCACCAAGTTCCCGCTTCCTCTCTATCACGACAACATCACCCAATCCCCTCCCTCTCGTTAGCAGCGTCCATGCTTTGTCTTCGCGCCTTCCTTGTCGTGCCAAGCTCTCGCCGATTGACAACAACCCCAAGCTTACCTGCCCGTGCTCGTGCTGAGCCAAGTCTCTGCCGCTAGCCCCGACTGCCTCAGCCTCCCTCGCCGACCTCCATACTGCCACCACCTCCTACTACCGTCGAGACTCACCAGTTTTCCTCCTTCATTGTCAAAGCTGTTCTGGCCTCCCCACTCGAAGTCGAGCTCTCGTTAGCCCTGTCGCCATCTCAAATCGTCTACAGAAAAGATGTAGAACGGGAAGAGGAAGAAGATAGAGGGAAAAAAATTAGGGATTGTAGAAATTGGGGAACAATAAAGAGAATAAAAAATTGATTTTGGATTCAACACTAAGGAAATCTCTCTCTCCCCCCATTGTATATTAACATGCAAAGATTCAAAACAAAGCAAAAATTAATTTGCAATGCCAAAAGGGTTTCTAAATCAACTGAGCTACCAAATAACTACAACACTTGGCCTTTTATAGGCCCATACAATTAGAAGTCTTTCGTCATAGATGGCGTCAGCTTTAGCTTGGATGACGTCAGCGTCGGCTCGGCTTCTCGGGTCGGCTCAGTCTGAGCTGAAGACGCCTGTGAGGGGTGAGCATCGGTTCGGTCGGTTCGGTTTTTGCAATTTTTTTTGCAAAACTGAAATCGAACCGAACATTTTTGAAACTGAACCGAACTAGGTGCAGAATCGAATTTTAACCGAACGGTTCGGTTCGGGTTGGCACAGTTCGGTTCGGTCTGAGCACAAATACCATTTATAATTGTGGTTCATCAGGAACCAACAACCGAACCAAACCGTTTTTTCTCCTTATGAAATTGACCGAACAGATCCAAATTGTTATTCGAAACCAAACCGATCTAGTCGGTTCGGTTTGAAAATTCAGTCCAGTTCAGTTGAACCGGAGTTCTACTCACCCTAACGTCAATTAGGGGGGGCGAGTGGGAGAGTGTGTGTGTGTGTGTGTGTGTGTGTGTTGTGTGTGTGTGTATATATATATATATATATATATATATATATATATATATATATATATATATATATATATATATATATAGTAGTGAGGGCTTTGGGCTGGGCTTATATTATTACTATTATTATTTCTCTTTTTTTTGTTGTAAAGCTTTTTGCCTGGCGCGAGGCTTCATTTTATTTTTTATTTTTATTTAAGGGCCTGGCTTGGGTTTAGAGAGAGAGATAGAAAATGTGGGCCTCAATTTTCATTTTATTTCATTTTATTGTTTATTATTATTTTTTCTATTATTATTTATTAAATTGATTTTACAAGTTATTATCATTATTGCTACATAATTTGTGTTTAGCGGTTACATATCCTATTAATTATTGTAATGCCCCGATCTCGTAGGTACGGAGACGTTTCTGCGACGTATATACGTAGGTCAGAAATACCCCTACATATATACGCTAAGCATCAGTATAAGTAAGAATCAGAGTATGAAAGTATGTGGTACATTATACATTCCAACATATGAGTACAATTACAAAGTTATCACAGGATGTGACACAATATTACAAGAATATTACATTACCGATAGGCGCAAATACGAGAATACAAAGAGATACAAATATGAACAGTATAAAAGATGCTCACGAGTTACAAAAAGAAAACTCGAGAGTCGAGCAGGGGGCTTGGAAGGAAAGGACTCTGGACGGTCTGTCGATGATCCACGCTTTCGCTGCGCATCTCTAATCAGCAACCGGGAGAATTCACAAGTTCTAAGCTTCAAGATCTGGACATGCAGATCTAGGGGAGTCAGAAACTCCCCAACGAGTGGTGAGGCGAGAGCCAAGTGGCGTGCAGGGACAAACACACGTGCATCGATAAATCTGAATAAAAAACATACGTTGAAGACCATGTCGTGAGCATACACCCGAACATGAATGAGGCATCAAGTGATGAGATGTACAGAAGCAACAAAATCAGTTGTACGGGCTCAGTAGATAGATTCATGAGATTGATACCTCGAGGGGATAATCTAAACAAGAAAACCCTCATCTATATACCATATACCTCATGTCTCCATCGACTGAGTACGTACAACTCGAGCTGTCCACAATAACAGTTTAAAAAAACAGTATGAATTATCAGGAAGCAGTGATTATACGGTAATTAAACTATCCGTATAAACCAAGAATAAGAAAGTCAGGAGGTTAAGTACAGTGGAACAAGTATAATGCCAAGCAAGAGGCAGGCTGTGTACAATATGGTAACAACAGGAGATCTGTGGAGTAGTACACAGGTGGTAAAACAGAAGATATATATAAAATAATAATAAATACATAATCAGAAATCCGAATTAAAATCCGATGAAAACAAATACGGTGAAACCAGCGGTACAATTCAGATTACGATTTCATGAGATAAGCACATCGAAGGAATAATCCAAATAAGGAAACCCTCATCTATATACCATATATCTCACGTTATCGTAATCTGAATGTATACAACCTGAATTGCAAAACACAACGAATTATTAATTAACATCTTATTATTATTACTCGTCTGACTCATATATCTAAGTATGTGTACTGGCGTACGTTTCATTCCACATACATTCATATATGAGTATGCCGAGGTTGTTATTGGAAACTAATGATGAAATAATGGGTTTTGTTTACAGTGAGTCCCGTACATACTCGGGACCACGACCCAGGATGTTCCGGTGCTGACCCGAACCTGTCGCTAGGCAAACAGGAGGTGGGTCTTATATTATGCCCATTCAGGAATGTAACAGGAGGTAGGGAGCCAACGCTCTCCTCGGTCACCTGGAGGCCCTCAGGTAAAACCGAAAGTTTTACTTGTACAACATAACTAATACCACTATAAACATATTCACCATTTGTAGGTTGGCCTTTTTATAGATTATTATTATGTAATTATCATATTATGGGAAAAGCAGAAGTAGGATAGGTCAGGAGTTACAGGAGTAACAGGAGTACATAAGTACTAAAAATACATGCCACTGTATATAATACATGATAGCAGGATAGGATTCTTAAAATATAACAATCACAAGGCAAGCAGTAATGAATCAAATGGCAGGTGATAAGTGATATCTAACAGGTGTTAGATGATAGCATACAGGAGTCAGGTGTCAAGTGATAACATGTCACTGTATATAATACATGATAGCAGGACAGGTTCCCGAAATATAACAATCACAAGGCAAGCAGTAATGAATCAGATGGCAGGTGATAAGTGATATCTAATAGGTGTCAGATGATACCATACAGGAGTCAGGTGTCAAGCGATAACATGTCAAGTAATAAGCACAGTAGATATTACTATACATGAAAATTGTTCCGATATAGGAGATCAGTAAGAACACAGAAAAACGATACTGATAGGGGAGACTGGTATGAATACAGAAATACGGTACAAATACAGGAGATCGGTATGAATATAGGAAAACGGTACCGATACAGGGGATTAGTACGAATACATGAAAATGATACAGTCTTGGAAAATAGTACAAGTAAAGGTTTTAAACTCCTCATAACCATCAATACAAGAGCTAATTGAGCTATCAAGTAGGTATGCGAGTAAACAAGCAAGCGAAAATCCAAGCGAAGTTAAACAAGCTGGAGCGAAGCTAATGTACAACACTAGATGCTATCACGCTCGGCGTGGTTACCGCTCGCAGCACAGCTAAATGCACGTGTCGCAGCATGCGTATGAATGCCATACTACCGCTCACGGCACAACTGTGCTCACAAGACAACTACGCTCGAACGGAGTTAGCGGTAAAGTGCCGACGCTAGGTCCGCCTACCAGGCGTAGCATATTGAAAGTCCAGAGGACTTTAATAAACCTCAAAGAGGTTGAACTCGAAGATTATAGTAAAACTGCAGAGCAGTTAAGACCGGAAGGTGGGCCCGAAGGCAAGAGTACCTGTACAAGCATTAGTATCAAACATCACAAATATAATTTCATTTATACTATTACAGGCATTAGTCCATAGAATATAGATACAATACGCCGGTACCAATACACATGTCCGAAAATATAATACAAAGTCCTAGAAAATATAATAAAATGCCCGTCGTAGCGGGGTATCTAGAAAAGCGAGAACACTCGCCTAAATATCTCGGACCACGGCACGAAATCCCCAGAACTCCAAATGACCAACGCACGTGATATTATATATATATATATATATATAGAGTGTGTGTGTGTGTGAAATAAAGAGAGAGAGAGAGAGAGAGAGTAAGCAGGGAAAGAAAGAAAAAGGAAAGAAAGAAAGAAAAGAGACAGGGGGTGCCCCTCGCATCCAAGCAAGCCTGGGCTCATCCCTACATCAGGCTGGGGCTGGGCCCCACGTCGGCCCAGAGAAGGGCGAGAGAGAGCAGAAGGGAGTGAGATAGAGAGACAGGGAAAGAGGGAGAGAGTGTGCAGGAGTGAAAAGAGAAGAGAGAAAATAAGAGAGAATAAGAGAAGAGGGGGGAGGCCACGGCTAGGAGAGGGGTAGAGAAAGAGGGGGAAGAGGAGATGCTTTTGTAAAATAAAAAAGAGAAGAAAAGGGAAGAAAGAAGTAAAGGAAAGAAGGAAGGAAGAAGAAAAGAAAAGAAGAAAAAATAAAAAGGAAAGAGAGAAGAAGGGTGGCCTGGCCGGGCTGGTGGTCGGCCAGGGGTGGCTCGCCGGCAGCAGGGGCAGCATGGTCGGGGGCGACAGTTGGGGCCCAAGGAGAGAGGGAGAGAGATGGTGCAAGTGTGGGTTTGGAGAGTAAATTTGAGGGTTGACGAAGTGTCATTTTGGACAGCGAGGAAAGGCTAGAATGGGAGAGTTCTCCTGGGGGGATGGACTGCCAGAGGTGGTGGTGGTCGTGGTGGTGTTGGTGGTGGTGGAGATGGTGGAGAAGATGTTGATGGTGATGGGTTTATGTTGGTGTTGGTAATGGAAGTGTTGTGAAGTGAGGATGGAGATGGAGACAGCTTGTGTACATGGTCTTTGACATTTTTCCTTCATTCCTTCTTGTTTAAGCCTTTGACATTCCAAACTAGCACGGCCATCTAAACTGATTCTTCTTGTGGAGGGTGACATTTTCTCAGCCTAACATTCCTTCTTTCAGGTGCAGAAGGTTGAAGCTTCTTCCTGACTTTGGATTTAGTTTTTTTTCATTTTGCTTTCCTTACATAAATCCAATTGCTTCTGCCATTCAGGGTTTTCCTTTGCAATTTTAAAATTAATGGCATCTCCCACTGCAGCATCACAATCTCTGGTCTTTGGGCATAGCTATATGTGATCAATCTTCTCTGAATCTACGTCATCTTCTACATCAGTGTCAATACATGTGTTTCCCTCAGAGTCTGCATGAGCAATGGCCTCATGAAGATCAGGATTAGCAGCGGCAATAACAATACCTGGCAGACTTTCATCATTTGCAACAGGCCCTGGCAGATTAGAGGATGCAGCAAAATTAAGACCTGAAAAATCAGGAGAAGCTATTGCAGGTTGTGTTGCAGGTTGGCAACCTGGAATGTCCAAATTGGTGGCATGAACGGAATTAAAAGACTGACTTAGGGCTGCTATCGGGTCGGGTCCGGGTACCATAGTACTCGGACCAGACTCAAACCATTACGGGTACCACCTTTGGACCCAGACCAGACGCTATTATGAACGGATCCGGGTCCAGATCTGGGCCGGGCACATATTCGTACCCACCAAGTTAACTAATAGGGTATTTACTGCAAAGATCTGTATCCTACTCATTGAGGGCGAGTCCGGGTTGAGTCCAGGCTGGTATCAGGCATATTTAAATTTCACCAAAAGGACTAACAAACATTACAAAATTAAAAGAATAAGAAAAAAGAAACAACAAGCAAATAATAACACACAAAATTCAAGAATAAAAATGAAACTTCAAAAAACATAATGTAAATCGAGAGAAATTATTATAAAATCTGTTCACTATAACTAAAAGAGAGACTCAAATTCCTAACTCCAAAAATACCCTCTTCTTCTCCTCCCCCTCCCTCTCCCATGGCGGTGGTTACCCCTCCGGTGAACTCCCCCTCCCGATCACCTCCCTTCTTGGCGACCCCCTCCCTCTCCGGCCTCCCTTACTCCCCCATTCGATCTCCCCATCCCCGACCTCCTCCGCTCTCCCTCCTCCCCTGCCCATCTCCCTCCTTGGCCTCACTTCCCCCTCTACTCCTCCCTCCCCCGATCTCTACCCCCTGCTCTTTTTCCTCTCTCCTCCCCCTTTTCTTCTCCCCTCCCCTATCTATTCAGTTGTCCCTCCATTTGTCCGGCTAGATTTCGGCCGAACAGATGAGAGAGGAGAGAAGGGAGGGGGGTTAGGGGGCAAAGATCAGGGAGAAGAGGAGGGGGAAATTGCGGGGAGGAGTGGGGGGGAGCGGGGAAGGCCGGGGAGGGGAAGATCGGAGGGGAAAGGGAGCAGGGGGAGGCCGGGGAGGGGGAGGGGGAGCTCCGGTGAGTGGGGGTCACCGGAGGAGGGAGATTGGAAGGAAGAAGAAGATGGGAGGAAAGAGGAAGAAGAAAGGGGCATTGTGGCTTTTTCATCAAGGGTGAAATTGTCAAAAAAGATAATGGCACACTTGTAATAACTTGTGGGGTGTCTTCATCATTTTTTGGGGTGGAAATATCTGCTCCCCTATGTTTACTTGTTCTGTCAGGAGACCTTACTCAATAGTGGTGAGAATGTGACTGATAAGGATCCACTTCAATTCAGGATCCGATTCAGATTTATACATGACGAATAACTCCTGCTCCTATGCGAGCGCTAGACTCAATACCAAGTCTAATGCGGACATCCAGTCTCAACACGTGTACGGGAAAAATCAAAGACACATCACATCGATATGGTTTGAGTAATCCGAGTCGTTATGTATTTTTGCTTTATTTTATTTTGATTTTAAATTATTTTCTTTTCTTTTGAAATTTAGTACCACATTGTTTGTATTGTAAGAATTGGATTTTGCAAAGCCTATAATAAGGCTCATATACTAAAATATTAATTAACACAGAATTTTAATTGCTTAATTTTCTCTCAAGTCTTTTAGGAGTGGAAATCCTGATTACCCCTTTTAATTAAACTCTAATCTTTTTTATTTTCTCTTTTCTTCCCCATGTGCTGCCAACTACAACCACTAACGCCACCTGCTTTCAATCTCCTCTCTCTCCCTCAGCCATCGAATCTCTCTCCCCTGTCTGCTCCCTCTCGTTCTCTTTTTTGTTCCCGCCACTCTTCTCCTTCCTCTCAGCCTGTAACACCTAACTGCTACCCACCTGCATCGCCGCCACTACCATCAACTTTGTTTTCCTTCCTCCTCACCTCACTTGCACCCGCGCTGCTACTCCCTTGCACCTGTGACGCCCATCTTCTTCTTTTCTCCTTCCTCTCAACCTATCCACTGCTGCAACCCAACTCACAACCGCCGCCTTTATCTCTTCCCTCGCCGTCCCCAGCGCCATTGTGCTCCCCTCTCCCTTTGCTGCCACCTGCACCACCTTCCCATTTATGTTCCCTCATCTATAGTCACCTCCGCCCCCTCTCTCTGTTGTCACCCTTGCCGCCTTATCTGCGTCGCCACGACGTCACGCCGATGTCACCATCTCCTCGCCAATCTCATCACCAACATCCTCACCTTTGTCTCCTTTATCCGCTACTGTTGTGCGATCGCACTCTCCCTCTTGTTGTCACTGCTGCTTCGACCA
The DNA here is from genome assembly GCA_038442645.1 of Agave tequilana. Lineage (NCBI taxonomy): Eukaryota > Viridiplantae > Streptophyta > Magnoliopsida > Asparagales > Asparagaceae > Agave > Agave tequilana. Next base: position 32,459 of record JAVJIF010000586.1, read on the forward strand.
ACCGGTGACCCCCGACCTCCCCGACGTTGCCCCTGTGGAAGAAGACCTCATCATCTTCCTCTGAGGTGCACGATTTGCCATCAAGTGTAACAACATATCGGGTTTGGTTTTCAACAAATCTGACCCAATAACAACCCGGCCCTATCCGCAATCACTTATAACTGGACCCGTCCTAGATTGATTAGACTCGAATTCGATCAATGTAGCAACTCGAGTCCAACTTGACAGGACATATCTGACCCTATTGCTATAGTATAAACTCGTTTGAGCAGAACAGACCCTCATCTATAGTCACCTCCGCCCCTCTCTCTGTCGTCACCCTTGCTGCCTCGTTTGCGCCGCCACGATGTCACGCTGATGCCACCATCTCCTCGTCAATCTCATCGCCAACATCCTCACCTTTGTCTCCTTTATCCGCTACTGCTGCGCGATCGCACTCTCCCTCTTGCTGTCCTGCTACCTCCGACCAACCGGTAACCCCGACCTCCCCCGACATTGCCCCTGTTGAAGAAGACATCATCATCTTTGTTCGAGCTGCACGACTTCCCATCAAGTATAACACCAGATCAGGTTTGGTTTTCAACAAATCCGGCCTAATAACAACCCGACCCTATCCATAATTACTTACAAATGGATCCAACCCAGATTGATCAGACCTAGATCCGATCACTATAGCAACTCGAGTCCGACCTGACAGTACAGATCTGACCCTATTGCTATAGTATAAACCCGTTTGAGCAGAACAAATCTGTTTGCAGACCGAGTTTGTTTTTGAGTTGTTTCTCAGCCATCTAGAACCTGATTTGAGTGATTTTCTCGGCGATGGAACTGAGAGGCCAGCGCTACGCATCTACAAACATCATAAAACAGTGAGGTCGACATTATTCTCAGTACGTACATTTTCTAGACATGATTTTTATTTGTGTTGTGATAAACTTCTCTAGGATTTTATCAATTCATCTCTGCCACAAATAATAGTGAGACTATGAGAATCTGTTATACCTATAATTTTTGGTCATTGTATTGATTGTACAATTGTGCAATCACAACTAAGTTTTGGATTAATTTATTTGAGATTAGAACGATACAATCTGCACTTGCATTTTTGTGTAAATCCATATGTCAACATTACTAGTTTGGATTATCTTCCTACCCACGGTCGTAATTTTTGTGAAATGTTGCAAATTTTATTTACATCACTGATTTCTGTCTTGCACGCATACATGTTTCACATCAAAGTCTTACACAACAATTAAGTGTGTCACTAATTAATTACCTGATACTTCTACTACTGGTAATCTTTCTATTGCACTTCGAAAAGGCAAATGTAATTGTACTCAATATCTTCTTTTCAATTTTATTTCTTACTCTCATTTATCATCTTTTTTTCGTTCATTTATTTCTTCTTTGGACGCATGCTCGGTTCCCAAGAATGTATCAGAAGCGCTATCTCTTCTAGGCGATACAGGAGGAGATGATAGCCTTAAAGCAGAATGAAACTTGAGAGTTAGTTGGTCACACTTCCACCATGAAAGAAATTTAATGGTTGCAAGTGGGTTTACACTGTTGTTGTGGGTAAATTTCTAAGGAATCAATCCACGCACCAAAATAATGAAGTGGGTATATGATCAAATCACATAAAGCAATCACAAATACGCTGAATCTTACGTGAAAAACTTGGAAAATTCACACAGAGAGAGGAGATTTCACTTTAACAATGGTAAATATAAGTGGGTTTCCTGGTGTACTAGGGTTTCTGAATTAAAAAATGCTGATCCTCCCCCATGTTGGGAGGGATCTGTTATTTGTACGGGTCATATCAATAAGATAAGACTAGGGAGTTCCGCTCAGTTCGAATACTTAAGTTCATTATCTTGATGGCGGTTGAGCTAAACATTCTGGTTTGAATCGAGATAGAGGAGAGTTCATCTCTATCTGGTGGTCCGTGCCTTACTAAAGATAAGGATGAACTTTTCCCGAGGTGTAATTGCCTCGTTTGGATGATGATTGGGCTTATAAATAAAGATATCCCTTAACTGAGTTCATCTCTTTTCCTAATTACCCGATCCGCTTGAATTCAAATTAGACAAAGAGTCAGGACTAGATGTTCTAGAAGTGGCCACACGTCACGTGTATCTCTTGGAGGCTCAATAGACACATGTCACAATCTCAAGTGGGTCAGAAAGTGACCACTACAGATGCCACTTCTGCTTTCTTCTTTTTTGAAGGGGTCGAGAACTTTCCCTCGGGGGTTATAAGTGGCCAGGGAGAGGGAAGAAGATATAGAAATTTTTGGTTTGAACACGTGTCGATCGTTGTCTCTTCAAGTTTCATCTTGCAGTGGTGTATGTTACTCTATAGGTTGGCAGAGCCTTAAATGTGCATCACATCCTCTGTCATTGGTCAATTAACTGCCCCTTTTCGAGGAGTCATGGTGTTCGAGGAGGGTGCAGCGTATCCAGCAGGGTGGTTTCGATCTGAACCATCGAGACACGTGTATGCCGCTAATTGAGTGACTCTTCATCTTTTTTGGAGATTAGAATCCTAAGCGGTTGACGCTTGGCTTCTTTTCTCTTTATAAATAGGGTGAACAACTTCAAGATAGATCTGGTCTGCTTCTTGAGAGTTCCTTACTGTAAAAATCTTGCACTGTTCTGCGGGTGGCGATGTCTCCTTCATTCTTCATTCGGTGGAGGAAGGAGAAGAAGAGGATGGGGATAGCTATAGCACTCTTGATGTTCAGGAGTCCATTTGTCAAGGAATTTCGGTTCTTGTGATGGGCTCGTCAAATAGGTTCGGTTCTTGTGACGAGGCCCAGATGTCGGGATGGACAAGGAATAACCTATCTTCTGATTGGTCTGCACGTCTGACCTCTGGTCGGAGCAGAATAGGTAGAAGTCAGGGTTCGATCCCTTGTTCTTTCTTTGTAGTGAATATAGAGCAGAGGGCATAAGGGCATTAGATGTCAGCTCTGGTATCAGGGGTCGATTGTCTACGCTCTTATGGGGTGCCGCCTCCTTGTCCGTCTCCGCTCCGGAGTTACGGTCTTGACATCGGTATCCTCCATTACCTTTCGGGCGAGGTCTCCCTGCTGGCGCCTTCCTGGAATTTCTCGGTATCGTCGCTTATTTGGTCCTGGCGAATTGTTTGCTTATGAGTCATTACTAGGACGCACTGGGGGCGCGACAATGAGCACCTCCGCTTTTTTTCTCAGGAAGAACGCATTCATGCAAAATCAGAACTTGTATCACTCTTGTAAGATGTATTCACACTTTGTACTTGGATGTAATTGAAAATTTTCATAAGTAAAAAAAAAATAACACATGTGTTGTTTAGGTCATGCCTTGTTTTGAGATTTAGGATTTGACTCGTTGCGCCTGCTCGGGGAGCCATTCTAGTTCGAAATATTTGGAATGATTTGAAATTTAGTTCCTGAATGAGATTCGTTCCCCATGGTACCTGCAAGTGTTTACCTGGGTAGGGGGACTTTTTAGCTTCGAGGTTGTGTGGTCACATTGGTCCTAGGCGAATTGTTGGCTGGCTTGGGGGACCTTCAGAATGGGTCCTAGTAGGCTGACTCCGAGCAGTTAATGTGGGTTGGACCTCGATCCTCCAGGAAAACCTCCCGAGAGATCACCGTCAGGTTGAAGACCCATGTAGGAGGTTGACCTGCTCGGGCGGCCATCCGGGTATATCCCATTATAGGGTAGCTCCGAGTATCCAACGTGGGCGAGCATCTGTCTTTCAGGAAGCCCCTCGATGGGTCTCCGTCTGGGTGAAAACCCATTTATGTGGTTGACCTGCTCTGGCGGCCATTAGAGTATATCCCATTATAGGTTGGCTCTGAGCATCCAACGTGGGCGAGCCTCCATCTTTTAGGAGCCCCTCGAAGGGTCACCATGAGGGTGAAGACCTATATAAGCAGTTGACCTGCTCGGACGGCCATCAGAGTATATCCCATTATAGGCTGGCTCCGAGCATGCAACGTGCCGAGCCTCTGTCTTTTAGGAAGCCCCTGAAGGGTCGCCGTCAGGGTGAAGATCTATATAGGCGGTTGACCTGCTCGGGCGGCCATTAGGGTATATTATATTATAGGCTGGCTCCGACCATCCAACGTGAGCGAGCCTCCGTCTTTTAGGAAGCCCCCGAAGGGTCGCCATCAGGGTGAACACCGATATAGGTGGTTGATTTGCTCGGGTGGCCATCAGGGTATATCCAAATATAGGCTAGCTCTGAGCATGCAATGTGGGCTAGCCTCCGTCTTTTAGGAAGCCCCCTGAAAGATCGCCGTCAGGGTGAAGACCCATATAGGTGGTTGATCTGCTCGGGCGGTCATCAAGGTATATCCCATTATAGGCTGGCTCCGAGCATCCAACTTGAGCGAGCCTCCGTCTTTTAGAAAGCCCCCAAAGGGTCGCCGTTAGGGTGAAGATCCATATAGGCGGTTGACCTGCTCGGGCGGCCATCTGGGTATACCCCATTATAGGCTAGCTACGAGCATCCAACGTGGGCAAACCTCCGTCTTTCAGGAAGCCCCCAAAGGGTTGTCGTCGAGGTGAAGACCTATATAGGCGGTTGACCTGCTCGAGCGGCCATCAGGGTATATCCCATTATAGGCTGGCTCTGAGCATCCAACGTGGGCGAGCCTCTATCTTTTAGGAAGCCCCGGGAAGGTCCCGTCAGGGTGAAGACCTATATAGGTGGTTGACCTGCTCGGACGACCATCAGGGTATATTCTATTATAGGCTGGCTCCGAGAATCTAACGTGGGTGAGGTTTCGTCTTTCAGGAAACCCCTCGAGGGATCGCCGTCAGGGTGAAACCCATGTACGCAGTTGACTTGCTCAGGCAGGCATCAGGGTATTTCCCATTATAGGCTGTCTCCGAGCATCAGGCATTAGGGTATATGTAATATCCCTAATCTAAAATACAGTATTTTCATTTTTCTAAAGTATTATTTTAATTTACTGATTATTTTTATTTCACCAAGTTAATTTATATTTCTCTTGTGATTATTATTGTTGAATATGCAAATTATTTTCAGATAGTAAATGGCAAAATTATTCTTTCATTATTATTTATTGTTATTCCTATTGGAGTATTATTATTTCTATTGTTAGTGATAATAGATATTGTTAATTATTATTTGTGATTGGTATTACTTATTTTAATATTGGCATTTGTACTAATCATGGTGGTGGTGGTGTTCTCCTTGTTTAGCCTCTCACCCTATTTCTCATTTACCCACTTGGTGATCCATAGCCCAACACCTATTTATCTGATTGGATCCTATACCTTTTATCCTCTTACACCTTAGACCCAATACCCACCCTATATAATCCCTTCATGATTCTTAACCTAACCCTAAAACCTATTTAGCAATCTCTAATCTAACCTCCTCCCCTCATCAGCCGCACACCCTCTCTCTCTCCCCCCATGGCTGCTCCCCCTTGCAGCCAACCGCTCCAACAGCAGCACCATGGCAGATCCCTATTCTCCTCCCTGCAGGCCGGAGCAACCATCCAGATCTGCCCCTCCAGATCTGCCCTGCTCCTCCTCTCCAGGCAGCCCCACCACCAGGCCGAGATCCATCACCCCTGGCAGCTTGGCGCAGACAACAGCAGTGAGCAGCAGCGGCCCCAACAGCACCAGCAGCCGCTATCAACCAACAACAGCAGGCCGGATCCTCCACTCGGCCGGACTTCCTCCAGGCCAAGCACCAGCATCAGCAACAGCCCCGTGCACCCCCGTCTCCACCTGCAGATCAGCAGCGCCCTCATCCATGGGCTCGCGGCAGCAGCCCAAGTCCCTTGGCAGCAGATCCAGATTCAGCACACGCCCAGATTCGACAACGAGCAGCGAGTGATGTTCAGATCCGATCCACACCGGGCCGTCGTCGGAGACCGGCACGGTGGCCTTCTCCAGCACCCTGGCCACCCTCCCCTGCAGTCCAACAGCGAGGAATAGCACCACAGCAACCATAATGGCGACACGCCCGACAACGATCAGATTTCCCGATGTGAGTGTACTCTCCTTCCTCTTTTGATTCCTCTCGTTTTACGTGTATTTTAATGAATTATGATTCTCTGGGTATAAAAAGTTAGTGTGGATGATTGTGTTTATTGATGTGTGCAAGAAGGGGCTTAGATCCATATAATTACATGAGAAAATAAGTGTTGGCGTGTCTCTGTTATCTGCCCTGGCAGAGTTATTAGTCGACTAATACCTGTTATTAGTCGACTAATGCCTCTGCTAGTCGACTAATGTTTTTCCTGTAGTCGACTAATTTAGTTTCCAGAAAGTATTGGACTCTCTGTATCACTCTGCTGGTCGACTTGGCATATTTAGTAGTCGACTAATAGTCTTATTAGTCGACTACACCTTACCCTCAAGTCGACTAACTTGGATTCCTGGACTTGTGTAGCTCTCTGTATAGCCTGTTAGTCGACTTGCCTTCTTACCCAGTCGACTTGGTCCACTTGATTAGTCGACTGATCTTCCTCTAGTCGACTTGTTCCTTCACCCTAGTCGACTACTGTTAGTCTGTCAGCTATGTGTAGTTCCTTTATTGGATGTAGACCTTACCCACGAGTTATGTAATGGATATAGATGGTTGTACATGATTTCAAGGGATGGATATTGGTGGTAATGACTTGACTTATCATGATAGAATTTATATGCATGTATATGTTATGATACCGAGTGTCGGGATTTGATGTTCGACCTTAATAGAAATGTGAACTCTTGAGGATTTGGGAATCAGAGTTGTATGTTAGAGTGAGAGGACTAATACTGAATATTGATATATGTTGGAATGACAATTATTATATCTGATTACTCAATGTGTATTGATACTTGGCGATCCAGTAACTATTGGCATCATGAGTTGGTTGTAATGACTTTGGATTGATCTGGACTTATGTTATTTACATTGAATGATGATCAGTAATTAGACATGACTTTATTAGTGAGTATTTGAGGACATATCAGATATGACTGAATTAGTTGGGTTGTGATTTAGATTGATCTTGAGTTAGAGGTTATCCAGAATCTATATTCCTTATATGGAGCCTGACTTGTATTGGGATGAGATTGACGTTGTTGGCATTTGGGATTTGTTTAGATGATATGTTGTTGATGTTGAGTACCAAGAGTAGATATTCTAGACCACAGATCTTTGAGGATGTTTCATCTGTAGTTATGATTATGGAGTATGTTGACTTGATGATATTGAGGACATACCGTGTGCTTCATGTATAGTGACTGATTAATTCAGTTAGGGAGATAGAGTTAGTATGAGAGTGACCTCATTGATATTGGTGATTATAATATATGTTCAGAGTTTTATGATAGTTATGGATCGACTTTACTTATTGGTGACTTTGAGAGTGATGTATAGATGGTCTTGAGAATCTGAGTTATAGTGTACTTTGACTGGATTGTTCCATTCATGACAGTAGATCAGTACCAGCCTTGAATATCTTGTTTTACCTGTGAAACCTGACTGATTATACTTAATATCTACCTGCCAACTATCATGTTCATGTTACTAAAATTGCTGGGAAAATATGATTATACGGTAACAACACCCGCATGTTTACTTGTTATATATTCCTATTATACTGGTATCTTGTTTCTTGATATTATACACTCCTGTTATACCGGTACCCTGACTTTCACATGTTGATATTGTTACCGTGATTACCACTGAGTCATCCCAGAGATTTAAGTAACATGTTTACTAAATAATCTTGATAAACTAAAACATGATAACAAACAACTTGCACTGGGATTGGGGAGATTGATGGAGGAGACAGCGTCCGTATTTTGAGTGGACCTAGGATTAGGTTGCGCAGCCGAAAGAGGGTTCCACTGCAGGGTTCCCGTGTGGTGACTGGCACCCCGTCATGTTTCCTGTTCCTGTTTACATGTTCCTGACTACCTTGCGGTAGGTCCTGATTCAGCGCCAGGAGTCTGGGCCGTGGTCCCGGGTATGCACGGGACCCACCTAAAGCATGGACAATGTCTCAAACCGATCAGTTTCAATAATTTAGGGCACAATTGGTATGTGTAGTAGGCGTAGTATGGGATGCGTCTATTACGTGACAATTGGTGTTCGCTGACATAATTAATAATAAACTGTTAATGCTTTGTGACTGACTGTAATCACCTGGTTGTATATTTATATATCACTATGATAGATACATGATTGTAACCAGGACCAGATTTATGATCAGACTTGGATACCAGCCTAGTGACATGTGATAGGTTGCATATTTTGACATCAGTTGCTTGTTTACCATTGTGACAGTTGTCTTCTATCTTTATTCGTGTTGTTATCATATATATTACAGTTCAGTTATTTATCATATTATTGTAGTCTCTTATATCTGCAATTATTATTATTATCATCTATGCACATTATTCTTCTGCACGAGTTTTTTCCCCTTTACACACACACTCACCATGGTCGCGTTCTGACGACCCTGGATTTGCACGTCCAGATATTGGACAATTGTTCTAATGTGCAGGTGTTCGACGAGACTGTTCATCTTGCGAGGGACTGAACGCTCTTTCTTCTGTTCCGGTATCCTTACCTCTTTTATATTCCTGTCATTTCTTGATTTTACCTTTATCGCTTTCAGCTGCCATTTTCTTGTCATTATTCATCTGCTATCATTGTGATTGTCATGGATATGTATTATTGCAGTGATCGATGATTATTATAGTTTTGATTTATAGCTTGTTCAGGATAATTTAGGCTTAGCGTGTATACGTGGGGTATTTTCCTCGCGTATATACGTCGCCGACTCTCGTCGCGTCTCCGCTCCAGCATATTTTGGGAAGCGGGGCGTGACAGGGTTTTTTTGGTATCAGAGCCTCGGTTTTCGACTTGCGATCTTGAATTTTGACTCTTGTTTCGCAAGATGACCTAGTTCTTACCGTAACTTGAATGAGTTATACTTACACTGCAATATACATATACTATTCACATGATAATATTGACTCCATTTGGAATTATCGTCCTCCCTTTGGAATTCCATTCTTGATCTATTGATATCCATGATTCCAACACTTCATTTAGAGTGATTTGGATGTCCATCTTGACTTCATCCTTCTTTCTTATTCATTTCTCCTAATTCTGTCTCTTGAGATTGGTTACTCCTTGTTGAAGCCGGTACCAGAGATCAGAGCGCGCAGCGGAAGCATGGTGAAGTCTTGATGCAGTGAGAAGTGGAGTGGAAGCTCCATCTTCTTCCTAATTTGATTTTTATCATTCCCCGCTTTATTGAAATTTCGAGGACGAAATTTTTATTAAGGTGGGTAGAATGTAATATCCCTAATCTAAAATACAGTATTTTCATTTTTCTAAAGTATTTATTTTAATTTACTGATTATTTTTATTTCACCAAGTTAATTTATATTTCTCTTATGATTATTATTGTTGAATATGCAAATTATTTTCAGATAGTAAATGGCAAAATTATTCTTCCATTATTATTTATTGTTATTCCTATTGGAGTATTATTATTTCTATTGTTAGTGATAATAGATATTGTTAATTATTATTTGTGATTGGTATTACTTATTTTAATATTGGCATTTGTACTAATCATGGTGGTGTGGTGTTCTCCTTGTTTAGCCTCTCACCCTATTTCTCATTTACCCACTTGGTGATCCATAGCCCAACACCTATTTATCTGATTGGATCATATACCCTTTATCATGTTACACCTTAGACCCAATACTCACCCTATATAATCCCTTCATGATTCTTAACCTAACCCTAAAACCTATTTAGCAATCTCTAATCTAACCTCCTCCCCTCATCAGCCGCACACCCTCTCTCTCTCCCCATGGCTGCTCCCCCTTGCAGCCGACCGCTCCAACAGCAGCACCATGGCAGATCCCTATTCTCCTCCCTGCAGGCCGCAACAACCATCCAGATCTGCCCCTCCAGATCTGCCCTGCTCCTCCTCTCCAGGCCGCCCCACCACTAGGCCGAGATCCATCAACCCTGGCAGCTTGGCGCAGACAACAGCAGCGAGCAGCAGCGGCCCCAACAACACCAGCAGCCGCTGTCAACCAACAACAGCAGGCCGGATCCTCCACTCGGCCGGACTTCCTCCAGGCCAAGCACCAGCATCAGCAACAGCCCCGTGCACCCCCGTCTCCACCTGCAGATCAGCAGCGCCCTCATCCATGGGCTCGCGGCAGCAGCCCAAGTCCCTTGGCAGCAGATCCAGATTCAGCACACGCCCAGATTCGACAGCGAGCAGCGAGTGATGTTCAGATCCGATCCACACCAGGCCGTCGTCGGAGACCGGCACGGTGGCCTTCTCCAGCACTCTGGCCACCCTCCCCTGCAGTCCAACAACGAGGAATAGCACCACAGCAACCGTAACGGCGACACGCCCGGTAACGATCAGATTTTCCGATGTGAGTGTACTCTCCTTCCTCTTTCGATTCCTCTCGTTTTACGTGTATATTAATGAATTATGGTTCTCTGGGTATAAAAAGTTAGTGTGGATGATTGTGTTTATTGATGTGTGCAAGAAGGGGCTTAGATCCATATAATTACATGAGAAAATAAGTGTTGGCGTGTCTCTGTTATCTGCCCTAGCAGAGTTATTAGTCGACTAATACCTGTTATTAGTCGACTAATGCCTCTGCTAGTCAACTAATGTTTTCCCTGTAGTCGACTAATTTAGCTTCCAGAAAGTATTGGACTCTCTGTATCACTCGGCTGGTCGACCCTGCATATTTAGTAGTCGACTAATAGTCTTATTAGTCGACTACACCTTACCCTCAAGTCGACTAACTTGGATTCCTGAACTTGTGTAGCTCTCTGTATAGCCTATTAGTCGACTTGCCTTCTTACCCAGTCGACTTGGTCCACTTGATTAGTCGACTGATCTTCCTCTAGTCGACTTGTTCCTTCCTCCTAGTCGACTACTGTTAGTCTGTCAGCTATGTGTAGTTCCTTTATTGGATGTAGACCTTACCCACGAGTTATGTAATGGATATAGATGGTTGTACATGATTTCAAGGGATGGATATTGGTGGTAATGACTTGACTTATCATGATAGAATTTATATGCATATATATGTTATGATACCGAGTGTCGGGATTTGATGTTCGACCTTAATAGAATGTGAACTCTTGAGGATTTGGGAATCAGAGTTGTATGTTAGAGTGAGAGGACTAATACTGAATATTGATATATGTTGGAATGACAATTATTGTATCTGATTACTCAATGTGTATTGATACTTGGCGATCCAGTAACTATTGGCATCATGAGTTGGTTGTAATGACTTTGGATTGATCTGGACTTATGTTATTTACATTGAATGATGATCAGTAATTAGACATGACTTTATTAGTTAAGTATTTGAGGACATATCAGATATGACTGAATTAGTTGGGTTGTGATTTAGATTGATCTTGAGTTAGAGGTTATCCAGAATCTATATTCCTTATATGGAGCCTGACTTGTATTGGGATGAGATTGACGTTGTTAGCATTTGGGATTTGTTTAGATGATATGTTGTTGATGTTGAGTATCAAGAGTAGATATTCTAGACCACAGATCTTTGAGGATGTTTCATCTGTAGTTATGATTATGGAGTATGTTGACTTGATGATATTGAGGACATACCGTGTGCTTCATGTATAGTGACTGATTAATTCAGTTAGGGAGATAGAGTTAGTATGAGAGTGACCTCATTGATATTGGTGATTATAATATATGTTCAGAGTTTTATGATAGTTATGGATCGACTTTACTTATTGGTGACTTTGAGAGTGATGTATAGATGGTCTTGAGAATCTGAGTTATAGTATACTTTGACTGGATTGTTCCATTCATGATAGTAGATCAGTACCAACCTTGAATATCTTGTTTTACCTGTTGTAACGCCCCGATTCCACGAATACGGGGACGTCACTGCGACGTATATACGTAGGTTAGAAAATGCCCCCACGTATATACGCTAAGCATAAAAGTACAACAAGAATCAGAATACAACACAAATCGTGGTATAGTCATATGCCAACTATAGAAGTACAAATACAAAGTTATACAAGTTATGATAACTGTTACACTTTACAAGTGTTTTGTTTTCACAACCAAGTCCAAAAGAATATATACAAAGATATACACAAGGTGCTCACGTAAGAGATGGAGACTCGTGAGCCAAAAAGAGGAGTACGGTACGAGGGAACTAGAGCTGGTCAGCCTGCTCACTGAAGTATGCCTGATCTTCCGTGGAAGGATCCACTTCGTTCCAGGTCTCGGAATCTGAATATGCAAATCCAAAGGATCAAGACATATAAACAATAGATAGCTACAGCCAAGTGGCTAAGGGACGAGTACAAGTAAGATGGGACTATATAAGGTATATCAACTAACAGATATGAAAAGCATGAATAGATAAAGTCGTACTATAGATCTACAATTAACGTTTTATTATTATTACTTGTTTTACTCGGATATCTGGCTATGTGGTCCAGCGTCCCAGTGCACATAGATCCATATCATAGTAATACAAGGTTGTTGTTGGAAATCAGCGGTTGTATCGACGAACTATGTTTACAGTGGACCCCGTACATACCCGGGATAACGGTCATTGATTGTTCCGTTGCTTGGTGACGGAAGCCAGCCGCTAGGCTCAACTGGAGGGACTTATGTATGCCCTTTTCATGATGGTACCAGAAATAAAGGGAGCAAGCACTCCCCTCGGTCCCCTGGAGGCCCACAGGTTAGACCGGAACATGGGTTGCACAACACTCCTAAAAGCCACTGTAAACACGAACACATCGATATCCGCATGTCTTCCCCCGGACCCGATGTAAGTTGGTCTATTTTATACAAAAGTCGAGTCTATCATGCTTGGTTTTAGGAGATGGCATGATAAGTGGAGATATTCACTATTTAACAATTTATGAAGTAAGAATTACAATAACAAGTCATGGAGTATCAAGAAGTAATGTCCATCAGGTAGCATGTCATGTAATATCAATAATGAAGCATAAACATGAACAATGTATCACATGTATATAGAGGTTAAGATCCAAAATCAGAAAAGGAAACAACTAAGTTAACCAGTCAGAATTAGTCGACTAGGTGGGAGGATTAGTCGACTAATAGGGGTTCTAAGTCGACTACTAGTCTGCAGGAGTCGACTAAAAGTGGTTTCCAGAAAGTTGAAATTCTGGTTCAAGAATAGTTAGTCGACTAGGGTTGGAAGGGTAGTCGACTAGTGGTGAACTATAAGTCGACTAACAGATACTTAAGTCGACTAAGATGAGATACAGAGAGTTAAGTTGGTTTCAGGAGTCGACTAGGGTCAAGGGTGTAGTCGACTAGGGGTTCCAAGTCGACTATAAAATTAGGATAAGTCGACTAGGGCCGAGAGTTGGTGTTTTTGGTTCAAGGAAAATTAGTCGACTAGGGGTCAAAATGTAGTCGATTAGGGGGGTCTAGTCGACTGGTAAAATGGCTTAGTCGACTAAAACTGTGAAAATCAGAAAAGCTACGTTTCAACTAAAGTGGGTTAGTCGACTAGGTTCTAGGTTAAGTCGACTAATCCTGGAAAAACAGAAAACAGAACAGAAATTCTGATAGTTGTTTGTTGGCCTAAAAATGGGATTTTTATGACACAAGTGTATATGAATGATCATCACATGTACACAAAGAAGTAATCTAGTCTTGGTGAGTAAAAATACTCACAAGGTAAGGTTATTTGAAGGTTCTACGAGTCTTGAAGGATCGTTTGTCGACGATGTCACCAACTAGGTCTTTGGCGATACCTCCGACGAAGTGAGATGCGATCCAAATCCAAGAGTTGTGGTAGCTTGAGAAGAAGATGAAGGCTTGGTGGTGATTTTGGAATTAGGGTTTGAGATGGAGGAGAAATGTTGAAGGCTATTTCTTGGTGAAGTGAAAAAAGAGAAAAGAATTGTAAAGGGAAGTTTATATAGGATTTGATTTTTGTAAAGGAGGTGTAAATAAATAAATTGAGAGGGGTTTTGTGCAAATAGGGGGGATGGGATGTCTCCCTTGGCCAATGGTGGTCGGCCAAAGAAGAGAGAGAAAGAGAGAGGAATTGAAGGGCATTTATGAGGAAGGGTGTGGAATTTGGATATTTTGGAGGAGAAGATATTTTGGGAAGTTGGTGGAAGAAAAGAAGGAAAGAAAAAGGAAAAAGAAAAAGGAAAAGGATTTGTAAAAGAAAAGATATTTTCTTAATTTTGAAAAATGAAAATATTGAAAACACTGATTCCCGGTTTAAATCGAGAATGCGGAAAACATTTCGGAAAATACCGAAATCGTCCGAAATTCAAGTGTCTCGGAACGACTCGTAAATTTTACCAAAAATCAATAATAATATATGAAGACGTATAGTGAAATCCGTTGGAAGAAATACTTTATAGTTTTAAAACTAAAATTCCCGGAATCAGTTAACTACCGACTCCGTTGGAATTTTCATAAATTCATAAAATTCTAAGAAAAAGAATGTAGATAGAAAATACGATTCTAAGAGATAATGCCTAAAGGACTTTCTAGAAATTCCTAACTGTTTGTAAGATAAAAATTCGGGAATCGATCAGCGACACTGGTCGACACCGGTTTTGAAGAAATTCATTTTAATTCTAGAAAATTCCAGAAATTCACCTAAAATCTAATATATTAGAAAATGATATTTGAAATTGAAATTGGTCAAATACGGAAAGTAAATTGAAAAATACGATCGAAAATCAGAATACGCAACTTAGTACGTATTACGGAAACGGGGTATTACAATCTACCCACCTTACAAAAATTTCGTCCTCGAAATTTCATAAGGTGAAGGGTAACAGGAATGGTAACAGATAGATAAGGCTAGGAAGAAAGATAACAAATAGAAAAGAGTAAAAGGAAAGAGTCTTACCAATCAAGATGAGAAGAGTTGAGGATAACGCTCTCGGATGACGTCCTCTCGTTCCCATGTGGCCTCTCCTGGCACATGGCGATTCCAAGACACCAACACTAAAGGTATGGCTTTGTTCTTCAGTGTCTTCACACTTCTATCCAATATGGCCATCGGCTGCTCCTGATATGATAAATCTGGTTGTAGCTCCAGCTCGGAATGATCCAAAATATGGTTGTCATCCTTAACATACCTCCTCAACTGAGACACGTGGAAAACATTATGAACTCCGTCCAACGATGGCGGCAACGCCAATCGATAAGACACATCTCCCACTCGATCCAATATCTCGAATGGGCCGATATATCTCGGACTTAGTTTCCCACGAGTGCCGAACCGGATTACTCCCTTGGTAGGTGAAATCTTCAAGAACACATGATCTCCAACCTGGAATTCCAATGGCCTCCTCCGTGTGTCTGCCCAACTCTTCTGTCTGCTCTGAGCTGCCCTGAGATGATCTCTGATAATCCTGATTTTCTCTGTGGTCTGAATCAGAATCTCTGGCCCCAATAGACTCCTCTCACCGACTTCATCCCAACAAATCGGTGACCTGCACTTCCTTCCATACAGTGCCTCAAAAGGTGCCATCTTAATACTTGCCTGATAACTGTTGTTATAAGAAAACTCAGCCAAGTGTAGATGGTCTTCCCATGAACCCCTGAACTCAATCATGCAGGCTCTAAGCATGTCCTCGAGGATCTGGATGGTCCTCTCAGATTGTCCGTCTGTCTGAGGATGATAGGCTGTACTGAACTTCAGACGAGTTCCCAGACTCTCTTGGAGACTCTCCCAGAAATGAGATCTGAATCTGGTATCTCTATCTGATACAATACTGACTGGAACTCCATGCAGACGAACTATCTCCTTCACATACTTATCTGCCAGAACCTCTGTAGTCTGACCCACCCTGAATGGTATGAAGTGAGCTGACTTGGTGAGGCGATCAATGATGACCCACACAGCATTATTACCTTTGGGACTACGTGGCAATGCCGTGACAAAGTCCATAGTGATATGCTCCCACTTCCATTCGGGTATAGGCAAAGGATGAAGAAGTCCAGCTGATCTCTGATGCTCAATCTTTATTTGTTGGCACACCAAGCACTTGGCTACAAACTGAGCTATCTCCCTCTTCATTGCATTCCACCAAAAGTGCTTCTTCAAGTCCTGGTACATCTTGTTTCCTCCTGGATGTATAGAATAGGCTGAACTATGTGCTTCCTCCAAAATCTTCTGTCTAACTTCCCCTTGGGGAACACAAAGTCTACCTCCAAAGTACAATGCACCATCCGGACGAATACAGATATCCGTCCTCAATCCAGCCTCTACTTGAGCTCTGAATGTCTGAAGTCTGGGGTCCTCCTTCTGAGCTTCCTTGATTTCTTCTATCAATGAAGACTGGATCTGCAAGGTCATAAGCTGTCCTGTCTTCTCAGCTCCTCGAACCACCATCAAGTCCAATCTGATAAAGTCCTGAATCAACTCCTTCTGTTGAGTGATTTGGACTAACACTCTGTTCTCTGGCATCCTGCTCAGGGCATCTGGAACTGTATTGACCTTGCCTGGATGATATTGCAAGTCAATGTCATAGTCTGCCATCAGTTCCAACCACCGCCTCTGCCTCATGTTCAACTCTTTCTGTGAAAAGATATACTTGAGGCTCTTGTGATCTGTATATATCAGCACTTTATCTCCCAGAAGATAGTGCCTCCAAACCTTCAAGGCAAAGATCACTGCCGCCAACTCCAAGTCATGAGTTGGGTAATTCCTCTCATGAGGCTTCAATTGCCTAGATGCATATGCTATAACATGATCATGTTGCATAAGTACGCATCCTAGGCCTTTACCTGATGCATCACTAAAGATGACCATCCCTCCTCTCCCTGAGGGAGTTCTCAAGATAGGAGCTGAAATGAGCTTCTGCTTCAACTGCTCGAAGGCTGCATCACACTCTTCTGTCCAAATGTACCTTACTCCTTTCCGGGTGAGCTGGGTTAACGGAGCTGCAATCCGAGAGAAATCCTGGACGAAGCGTCTGTAATATCCAGCTAGTCCAAGAAAACTCTTTATCTCCGTCACCGTCCTCGGCACTGGCCAGTCCTTTACTGCCTGGACTTTGCTCGGATCAACTGAGATACCTTCTGCTGACACCATATGTCCAAGGAATGCTATGCTGTCCAACCAGAACTCACACTTGCTTCTCTTGGCATGAAGCTGCTCCTGCTGAAGTGTCTGCAACACAATTCTCAAGTGTTCTGCATGCTCCCTGTTGTTCTTTGAATAGATCAAGATGTCGTCGATGAAAACAACAACAAACTGATCCAAGAAGGGCGAGAACACTCGGTTCATCAAGTCCATAAACACTGCAGGGGCATTGGTGACTCCGAAAGGCATAACAAGAAACTCATAGTGGCCATATCGGGTCCTGAATGCCGTCTTCGGTACGTCCTCCTTCTTTACCCTCAGCTGATGGTAACCCGACTGTAAATCCAATTTAGAGAATACACGGGCTCCATTAAGCTGATCAAATAGATCATCAATTCTGGGTAAGGGATACTTGTTCTTGATGGTGACCTTGTTCAATTCCCTGTAATCAATACAAAGTCTCTTACTACCATCCTTCTTATTCGCCAACAGTACTGGAGCTCCCCACGGTTAAGTACTTGGCCTAATCACTCCCTTATCTGAATACTCCTGCAGCTGCTTCTTCAGGATCTCCAACTCCGTCGGTGCCATCCTGTACGGAGCCTTAGATATAGGTGCTGCTCCTGGAATAGTTTCGATGGAGAACTCAATCATCCTGACAGGTGGCAGTCCTGTGATCTCAGCAAACACCTCCGGGAATTCATCCCACACCGGCACCTTCTGCTTCTGAACCTCCGAAGAAGAAATCTGAGACTTTCCCTTGGTGGTCTTCACTTCTCCACTAAACTGGAACTCTGGTTGAAGTGGAATTCTAAACTTGATCTTCTTCTCTCTACAATCAATCACAGCATAGTACTGACTGAGCCAGGTCATGCCTAAGATCACGCCGTACCCTTTGGTGTCTAGTACGAGCATATCTATGGCCATGGTCTTATCACACAGTTCTACTGGACAATCAGTACACACTCTAGATGATATGACTACCCCATTCCCTGTACTTATCTCCCATTTGTGGTCTAAAACCTTAACAGGTATTGAATGTAAAGCCACAAATTTATCTGAGATGTAACAGTGGGATGCACCCGAATCAAATAAAGCGAGAACAGGCTTTGCATGAACTCTGATGTTACCTGTAATCACCTCCTCTGAATCCTCAGCCTCTGCTTCCGTCAAGTTGTAAGCCTGACCTCTGCCACGCCCTGTTGACGTCCTACCTCCTCTCTGCACTGGGCGAATGACATGCTGTGGAGGAAGGGGTGCTCTCCTCATCACCGGTCCCTGGCTTCTCTGCCCAAGTGGCCCTGGTACTGCCCGCTGTCCACTCGGTCCTGGAAGTACTGGCAAGGTCTGGTTGGCTATCTCTAATCTCCTGTGTGGACAAGCCCCTATAGAATGATCTCTGGAACCACATATCAGGCACCACCCATTTGCTCTACGGCAATTTGCTCGAGTGTGTCCTGGTTTCAGACAGAAGTTGCAGAAGGTAGATGGTTGGGTTGTCAGGTAAGGAGCCGGTCTGAAAGGTTGCCTCTGAATCTTCGCTGCTCTAAATGGGCCCCCTCTTCCCATGGGTACAAACGGCCTCTTCATGGCCTGGTTCTCTTGCTTCCTCTGCAACACCCGCTCTACCTCTCGAGCGACGGTGAGAACCTCAGAATAGGTCTTCATCTGTTGAGACATCAAGAAGGCCTGTAAGTCCAACTGCAGGCCCTGCTGAAACCTGCTTGCTCTCTTCTCTTCGTCCGTTACCATATATGGCGCGAAGCGGCTCAATCTGAGAAACTCCGCGGCATACTCGTCCACGGACTTGTTCCCCTGCTGGAGTCTGATGAATTGCTCCTCCATATCTTTCTGCGCCGTAGCAGGGAAAAAGCGGCTGTAAAAACTCTTGGAGAAGGCGTCCCAAGTAACGGGCTTCTCCAGTCTAGCCTCCTCTGCGAGCCACCAAGTTCTCGCAACATCCTTTAACTGAATCTTAGCTACTTCAACTTGGCTCTCCTTCGGGACACGGGCTGCATTCAGTAGGTCTGTAGTGTCCGTCAACCATTTCTCAGCCTCCAATGGTTTCTCGCCTCCCGTGAAGATGGCCGGTTGCAGCCGCCGGAAGTCGGACACGTTCCCCGGCCTCTGCTCCTTCGGGGCTGCCAACTCCTGCCTAAGGAGCTCGGTCTGCTGTTGCTGATTTTCCATCTGCTGTTGCTGGTTCTGCATCTGCTGTTGTTGGTTTTCCACCATAGTCTGAATGATTCTCAGGACATCAGCATTCTCTCCTCCTACGGGTCCATTGGGCACCTGTCCGATGTTGTTACGACCCGATCGTCTCTCCATACCGTATGATAACTGGAATTGGAAACAATTGAAAGGAGTTTAGGATACGAAGAAATTGATCAATGAAGGAAGCAAGAAGGACTCTATAACTTTGTACATTGTAGTTGGCATAGGCAAATTACTAGAATTTGCCACTTGATTGTACTTTAGGTTTGAGAGCCTAGGCTCTGATACCAACCTGTAACGCCCCGATTCCACGAATACGGGGACGTCACTGCGACGTATATACGTAGGTCAGAAAATGCCCCCACGTATATACGCTAAGCATAAAAGTACAACAAGAATCAGAATACAACACAAATCGTGGTATAGTCATATGCCAACTATAGAAGTACAAATACAAAGTTATACAAGTTATGATAACTGTTACACTTTACAAGTGTTTTGTTTTCACAACCAAGTCCAAAAGAATATATACAAAGATATACACAAGGTGCTCACGTAAGAGATGGAGACTCGTGAGCCAAAAAGAGGAGTACGGTACGAGGGAACTAGAGCTGGTCAGCCTGCTCACTGAAGTATGCCTGATCTTCCGTGGAAGGATCCACTTCGTTCCAGGTCTCGGAATCTGAATATGCAAATCCAAAGGATCAAGACATATAAACAATAGATAGCTACAGCCAAGTGGCTAAGGGACGAGTACAAGTAAGATGGGACTATATAAGGTATATCAACTAACAGATATGAAAAGCATGAATAGATAAAGTCGTACTATAGATCTACAATTAACGTTTTATTATTATTACTTGTTTTACTCGGATATCTGGCTATGTGGTCCAGCGTCCCAGTGCACATAGATCCATATCATAGTAATACAAGGTTGTTGTTGGAAATCAGCGGTTGTATCGACGAACTATGTTTACAGTGGACCCCGTACATACCCGGGATAACGGTCATTGATTGTTCCGTTGCTTGGTGACGGAAGCCAGCCGCTAGGCTCAACTGGAGGGACTTATGTATGCCCTTTTCATGATGGTACCAGAAATAAAGGGAGCAAGCACTCCCCTCGGTCCCCTGGAGGCCCACAGGTTAGACCGGAACATGGGTTGCACAACACTCCTAAAAGCCACTGTAAACACGAACACATCGATATCCGCATGTCTTCCCCGGACCCGATGTAAGTTGGTCTATTTTATACAAAAGTCGAGTCTATCATGCTTGGTTTTAGGAGATGGCATGATAAGTGGAGATATTCACTATTTAACAATTTATGAAGTAAGAATTACAATAACAAGTCATGGAGTATCAAGAAGTAATGTCCATCAGGTAGCATGTCATGTAATATCAATAATGAAGCATAAACATGAACAATGTATCACATGTATATAGAGGTTAAGATCCAAAATCAGAAAAGGAAACAACTAAGTTAACCAGTCAGAATTAGTCGACTAGGTGGGAGGATTAGTCGACTAATAGGGGTTCTAAGTCGACTACTAGTCTGCAGGAGTCGACTAAAAGTGGTTTCCAGAAAGTTGAAATTCTGGTTCAAGAATAGTTAGTCGACTAGGGTTGGAAGGGTAGTCGACTAGTGGTGAACTATAAGTCGACTAACAGATACTTAAGTCGACTAAGATGAGATACAGAGAGTTAAGTTGGTTTCAGGAGTCGACTAGGGTCAAGGGTGTAGTCGACTAGGGGTTCCAAGTCGACTATAAAATTAGGATAAGTCGACTAGGGCCGAGAGTTGGTGTTTTTGGTTCAAGGAAAATTAGTCGACTAGGGGTCAAAATGTAGTCGACTAGGGGGGTCTAGTCGACTGGTAAAATGGCTTAGTCGACTAAAACTGTGAAAATCAGAAAAGCTACGTTTCAACTAAAGTGGGTTAGTCGACTAGGTTCTAGGTTAAGTCGACTAATCCTGGAAAAACAGAAAACAGAACAGAAATTCTGATAGTTGTTTGTTGGCCTAAAAATGGGATTTTTATGACACAAGTGTATATGAATGATCATCACATGTACACAAAGAAGTAATCTAGTCTTGGTGAGTAAAAATACTCACAAGGTAAGGTTATTTGAAGGTTCTACGAGTCTTGAAGGATCGTTTGTCGACGATGTCACCAACTAGGTCTTTGGCGATACCTCCGACGAAGTGAGATGCGATCCAAATCCAAGAGTTGTGGTAGCTTGAGAAGAAGATGAAGGCTTGGTGGTGATTTTGGAATTAGGGTTTGAGATGGAGGAGAAATGTTGAAGGCTATTTCTTGGTGAAGTGAAAAAAGAGAAAAGAATTGTAAAGGGAAGTTTATATAGGATTTGATTTTTGTAAAGGAGGTGTAAATAAATAAATTGAGAGGGGTTTTGTGCAAATAGGGGGGATGGGATGTCTCCCTTGGCCAATGGTGGTCGGCCAAAGAAGAGAGAGAAAGAGAGAGGAATTGAAGGGCATTTATGAGGAAGGGTGTGGAATTTGGATATTTTGGAGGAGAAGATATTTTGGGAAGTTGGTGGAAGAAAAGAAGGAAAGAAAAAGGAAAAAGAAAAAGGAAAAGGATTTGTAAAAGAAAAGATATTTTCTTAATTTTGAAAAATGAAAATATTGAAAACACTGATTCCCGGGTTTAAATCGAGAATGCGGAAAACATTTCGGAAAATACCGAAATCGTCCGAAATTCAAGTGTCTCGGAACGACTCGTAAATTTTACCAAAAATCAATAATAATATATGAAGACGTATAGTGAAATCCGTTGGAAGAAATACTTTATAGTTTTAAAACTAAAATTCCCGGAATCAGTTAACTACCGACTCCGTTGGAATTTTCATAAATTCATAAAATTCTAAGAAAAAGAATGTAGATAGAAAATACGATTCTAAGAGATAATGCCTAAAGGACTTTCTAGAAATTCCTAACTGTTTGTAAGATAAAAATTCGGGAATCGATCAGCGACACTGGTCGACACCGGTTTTGAAGAAATTCATTTTAATTCTAGAAAATTCCAGAAATTCACCTAAAATCTAATATATTAGAAAATGATATTTGAAATTGAAATTGGTCAAATACGGAAAGTAAATTGAAAAATACGATCGAAAATCAGAATACGCAACTTAGTACGTATTACGGAAACGGGGTATTACACCTGTGAAACCTGACTGATTATACTTAATATCTACCTGCCAACTATCATGTTCATGTTATTAAAATTGCTGGGAAAATATGATTATACGGTAACAACACCCGCATGTTTACTTGTTATATATTCATGTTATACCGGTATCTTGTTCCTTGATATTATACACTCCTGTTATACCAGTACCCTGATTTTCACATGTTGATATTGTTACCGTGATTACCACTGAGTCATCCCAGAGATTTAAGTAACATGTATACTAAATAATCTTGATAAACTAAAACATGATAACAAACAACTTGCACTGGGATTGGGGAGATTGATGGAGGAGACAGCGTCCGTATTTTGGGTGGACCTAGGATTTAGGTTGCGCAGCCGAAAGAGGGTTCCACTGCAGGGTTCTCGTGGGGTGACTGGCACCCCGTCATGTTTCCTGTTCCTGTTTACATGTTCCTGACTACCTTGCGGTAGGTCCTGGTTCAGCGCCAGGAGTCTGGGCCGTGGTCCCGGGTATGCACGGGACTCACCTAAAGCATGGACAATGTCTCCAACCGATCAGTTTCAATAATTTAGGGCATCAATTGGTATGTGTAGTAGGCGTAGTATGGGATGCGTCTATTACGTGTGACAATTGGTGTTCGCTGACATAATTAATAATAAACTGTTGATGCTTTGTGACTGACTGTAATCACCTGGTTGTATATTTATATATCACTATGATAGATACATGATTGTAACCAGGACCAGATTTATGACCAGACTTGGATACCAGCCTAGTGACATGTGATAGGTTGCATATTTTGACATCAGTTGCTTGTTTACCATTGTGACAGTTGTCTTCTATCTTTATTCGTGTTGTTATCATATATATTGCAGTTCAGTTATTTATCATATTATTGTAGTCTCTTATATCTGCAATTGTTCTTATTATTATCTATGCACATTGTTCTTCTGCACGAGCTTTTTCCCCTTTACACACACACTCACCATGGTCGCGTTCTGACGACCCTGGATTTGCACGTCCAGATATTGGACGATTGTTCTAATGTGCAGGTGTTCGACGAGACTGTTCATCTTGCGAGGGACTGGACGCTCTTTCTTCTGTTCCGGTATCCTCACCTCTTTTATATTCCTGTCATTTCTTGATTTTACCTTTATCGCTTTCAGCTGCCATTTTCTTGTCATTATTCATCTGCTATCATTGTGATTGTCATGGATATGTATTATTGCAGTGATCGATGATTATTATAGTTCTAATTTATAGCTTGTACAGGATAATTTAGGCTTAGCGTGTATACGTGGGGTATTTTCCTCGCGTATATACGTCGCCGACTCTCGTCGCGTCTCCGCTCCAGCGTATTTTGGGAAGCGGAGCGTGATAGTATATCACTTGCTCCGCCTTTTAGCTGCCCCCCTGAAGGGTTGCTTGACGCCTCGACCCCGCCGGTACGGAGATGTCACTGCGACGTATAATCGCAGGTCAGAAATACCCTCACGTATATATGGTAAGCATCAGTACATGCAAGAATCAGAGTGCGCAAGCACAGTGGTAATATACATTCCAACAGAAATGTACAAGTACATGGTTATCACAGAGAGTAATACAATATTACAGGAATATTACATCAATAGAAAATACAAAAGTATGATATACAAAAGGATAGACATAATCAAAAGCTCAGAGGAGCTCACAAACAGCAAGAGGTGTTTCAAGAGCCAATCAGGAGAGGAGCTGGAAAGGAAGGGCTATGGTGGCATCCGCTAATCCACGCCTCTGTTGCGCCCTCTGATCAGCTACAGTAAGGTCAGCGCAGTCCATGCTCCTGAATCTGGACATGAGAATCCAGGGTTGTCACATGCAACCCACGAGTACATATGATAAAGCCAAGTGGCGTGCATATCAGGCAGTTACACGTGTACATGATCAGGTGATGTGGTTCAGGCATGCAGGTACAGACAATGACAAGTAACATAAAGGAAATTAAAGGAATGACAGTAAATTTGAAATCAAGTAAATACAAGTATATCTGTAACGCCCCGATCCCGGCGATATGGGGACGTCACTGCAACGTATATACGTAGGTCAGAATTACCCTCCCGTATATACGCTAAGCATCAGTACAGACAAGAATCAGAGTACGGAAGCAATTGGTGCATTATACATTCCAACACATATATACAATCACAGAATTATCACCAGAGTGATTACAATATTACATGAATATCATATCACTAATATGCGCAAATGCGAGAGTACAAGGAATATACATAATATGAACGGTATAGAAGGGAGCTCGCATACAAGTATACAAGGATGTACAAGTATGAAAAGTATAAAAGAGCACTCACGAGTTTGCTAAGGAAAAACTCGAGAGGCACAAAGGGGGTCTGGAAGGATGTGGCTCAGGACGGTCGGCTGGAGATCCACGCTACTGCTGCGCTACTCTGATCACCCGCTCCTAGCTCCATGACCTGGACGTGAGAATCCAGGGGAGTCAAATGATACTCCCCAGGCGAGTGTAGAAGCAAAACCAAGTGGTGAAGCAGGGTGAGCACAATAATGCATATATCAAGTAGGAAATACTCAGGAGGCAGATAGGATAGAGCAGGTAAGAATAGATATGGCATGATAATCATAAAACAGGAAATCCGAATAAAACCAATCCGAGCTACCAGGTAGTTATAACATAATACTCATAAAACAGGAAATCCGACATAAAGTCCGGGAAAAGCAAATACGGTAAGGCACCTCACAGATTCATAGCCGTTTAAGTTGCAGGCTTTGGTATGCGTCCCATTCCACATACCTCTACTTACAACTTAAAGAGCCGGTTATTATGACACTTTATTATTATTACTCGTCTTACCCATATATCTAGGTATGTGTCTCGGTGTACGGCCAACTCACATACATCCATATATAAGCAAGTCGAGGTTGTTATCGGAAACAAGCGGGGGTATCAACGAACTATGTTTACAGTGGGTCCCGTACATACCCGGGACCACGGCCCAGGATTGTTCCGTTGCTAGGTGACGGAACCTGCCGCAAGGCTAACAGGAGGGGCTTATGTATGCCCTATCATACAGGAATAAGGGAGCCAGCTCTCCCCTCGGTCCCCTGGAGGCCCACAGGTCAGACCGGAACATGAGTGCACAATACCTAATGCCACTGTAAACACGAACACATATCGATATCCGCATGTTTCCCCCGACCCAATACAAGTTGGTACATTTTAGGATTCATTAGTTTAATTATCACTTTACGGGAAAAACAGGTACAGGACATGATCAGGAAAATCGGGTGTACATAAATACTATATAGTCAAGTCACTGCATGTAAAGCAGGAATACAAGTCACTGATCATGATACAGGATAATAAAGTAAAGTTCCCGTAAAGGTGATAATCACAAGTCAAGTATATCATGCTGGGTGTAAGGTGATAGCATGATAGGATGGTGATAATTAACAAGCAACTAAGCATATAAGAGATTGATAATAATCAGGTGGCAAGTTATGTCAAGAGATTGATAATAGTCTGGGTAAGTCAGGTCATACCAAGAGGGTCTAGCCAAATAGTAGTATGTCAGGTGGTCAGGTGATAACACTCTAGATGTCAGGTGATATAGATGTGTTAAAAGGAAGCATGCAACTAACAAGTCTGAAGTAGTAGTAGGGCAAGTGTAAACATAACAGTAATCCAAAGTCCAACGACCACGAAGGGTCGACCACGCATGGTATAAGCAATAAAAGACATATCACATGAAATAAAATACATGAAAGCTAAAGCAGCTAGAACATGCGCAAAATCAATGAAATAAGAAGTAAGAGGGTAGCGAGTGAGAACACTCGCCTGAGTCACCAATATACCGAAATATCCGTAATCCACTGAAGTTCGGGATGCGCCATAACCTGATATAAATATGTAGAGAGAAGAGGAGAGAGAAGGAGAGAAGGGAAGATGGTGTTTGTCAAAAGACAAGTCAAGCAATACTAACATATGATATAAGTCTATAGGCTAAGGTTCATGTCCAAGGAAGTAATCAATCAGAACAGACAGCCAGAATTAGTCGACTAGGTTGGAAGAGTAGTCGACTAACAGAGGGGTTAGTCGACTAGGAATATGGGGTAGTCGACTAATACTGTGATCCAGAGAGTTTGGTTTGGTTTCAGGGAATAGTTAGTCGACTGGAGTAAAATGGGTAGTCGACTAACAGATACTCTAAGTCGACTAATAGTATGGTTAAGTCGACTAGAACTGAGATACAGAAAGTTGGGGTTTCTGCCTCAGGATAAATTAGTCGACTAGGGAAGAATGGGTAGTCGACTAATAGTCTATAGTCGACTAATAATATAGTCAAGTCGACTAGGGCCGAGAGTTAAGGTTTCTGGTTTCAAGCAAGGTTAGTCGACTAGGGTAGAATAGTAGTCGACTAATAATGGAGCTAGTCGACTAGGAAAATGGGTAAGTCGACTAATACTGTGTGGAACAGTGAGCAGATCAGAATTTCTGGAAGTGTGTTTGATGGTTCAATTCGTGGTTTTTGGTGACCTAGGTGTACAAGAAGTGTAGATACAAGTATTCTAGGGCTAATACAAGTCTTGGTGAGTGAAATACTCACTTGGATAGGTTAATTGGGACTTGATCCAAGGATGAGGATGATGGTTGAAGTTGAGGTCCTTGAGGAAGCCCTAGATGAAGCCCTTGAGGAAGTCCTTGAAGCCTTGAGGTGGAGATGAAGAGATTGGGTTCATGGAGCTAGGGTTCTTGCTAGAGGGAGAAGGAGATTGTGGAGCTTTTCTTCTCTTGTGAAGAAATGAGGAGGAAAAAGGTTTAAAGTGAAAAGGGAAATCTTATATAGGATTTGGGATTTTGCAAAGAGGGTGGAATTAAAGGGAATGAGAGGGGGTTTTGTGTAAAAAGGGGGGTGAGGTGAGTGTCCTCTCCTTGGCCACTTGGCCGGCTGTGGGTGAGAGAGAGAGTGAGTGGTGTTAGGTGAAGGGTGAGTGGGATTTGAGGTGGCACATGAGGTGGTAAATGGAATTATTGGAAAATTGGAAAAGGCTTTGGTTAGTGGAGGAAGGAAAGAAAATAAAGGAAAAGGAAAAATGGAAAAGAAATTATAATGAGAAGATATTTTCTTGGGAAGGAAGATGAAAATAGTGGAAGTGGCGGATTCCCGGGACTCAGTTGCGGATGCGGAAACCTTTCGGGAAAAATACCGGAATCGTCCGAAATTCAAGTATCTCGGAACGACCCGAAATAATTACCAAAAATCAATAATAATATATAAAGACCGATAGTGAAATCCGTTTGAAGAAATACTTTATAGTTTTGAAACTAAAAATCCCGGAACCAGTTATCTACCGACTCCGATGGAATTTTCATGAAATCATAAAATCCTCAGAAAAAGAATGTAAGTAAGAAATATGATTCTAAGAAATAAAGTCTAAAGAACCATCATGAAATTCTAAGCCGTTTGTAAAATAAAAATCCGGGAATCGGTCAGCGGTACTGGCCGACACCGGTTTTGGAGAAATTCCTTTTAATCCAAGATAATTCCAGAAAATCATATAAAATCTAAAATATTGGAAAATAATCTTTGGAACTGAAATCGGTCAAATCTAAACACCGGAAGGGCCAAATCAGGTAATATACTAGGATCGGGTCCTTCGGTTCAGACTAGGGCTGACTCCGTGTCCACGAATCCAAATCCAAAACAAAAACAATCATATAAGGAATTCATCATACAGAATAAATACAGGAAACAAATCGAAAAAATACGACTGAAAATCTGAATACGCAACTAAGTACGTATTCCGGAAACGGGGTATTACAATCCACCCACCTTACAAAAATTGCGTCCTCGCAATTTCGTTAAGGGGCAAATTGAATGCAAAGGGGACAAAGGCTGGAATTTATACTAATTAAGATATGAAGCACTATAGGTAGGGCTCTCAAGTCAACTGAATAATAATCATACTCTGCATTTCCGACTGAAGATGTCGTGGCTGTGTAATAAATCTTTAGAATAATGCTGAATAATACTGATGATGTCGTGGCTGTGAAATAAATGAATACTGATGATGTCGTGGCTGTGTAATAAAGAAAACCCCGAAAATCCTGAGCATAATAAAGAAGACCGATAATTAAGAATCCGACTGCTGTCCTCTGAAAGATAGCCAGATCAAGATCGATCTGGAGAATACCAAGCTTCATAGAATTGGCCGAAGAGATCACATAATAGCTTCCTTCTGAACCAGCCACTACCTCTCTAGTCTAGTCATATCTTAAAATAGTATAAGGCTTCATAAAACCAAAACATAAAACCAAAACAGGGAAAGGGTAGGAGTGATTAGGAATCAAGGGAAAGATATTCAAGAAGGGATTAGAAATCAAAGGAAAGATAGCCAAGA
Source organism: Agave tequilana (assembly GCA_038442645.1). NCBI lineage: Eukaryota > Viridiplantae > Streptophyta > Magnoliopsida > Asparagales > Asparagaceae > Agave > Agave tequilana. The sequence goes on from JAVJIF010000586.1 coordinate 61,386, forward strand.
AATAGATAACTCTGCACTTGCAGTTGGAATGTATAACCAAGACTCATGTATTCCAGTTGCAAATCTCTTTACCATTGATTTGCCTTCTGGACGTACTGAGGAGGTTAGAGCCTAAGCTCTGATACCAACCTGTAACGCCCCGATCCCGGCGATACGGGGACGTCACTGCAACGTATATACGTAGGTCAGAATTACCCTCCCGTATATACGCTAAGCATCAGTACAGACAAGAATCAGAGTACGGAAGCAATTGGTGCATTATACATTCCAACACATATATACAATCACAGAATTATCACCAGAGTGATTACAATATTACATGAATATCATATCACTAATATGCGCAAATGCGAGAGTACAAGGAATATACATAATATGAACGGTATAGAAGGGAGCTCGCATACAAGTATACAAGGATGTACAAGTATGAAAAGTATAAAGAGCACTCACGAGTTTGCTAAGGAAAAACTCGAGAGGCACAAAGGGGGTCTGGAAGGATGTGGCTCAGGACGGTCGGCTGGAGATCCACGCTACTGCTGCGCTACTCTGATCACCCGCTCCTAGCTCCATGACCTGGACGTGAGAATCCAGGGGAGTCAAATGATACTCCCCAGGCGAGTGTAGAAGCAAAACCAAGTGGTGAAGCAGGGTGAGCACAATAATGCATATATCAAGTAGGAAATACTCAGGAGGCAGATAGGATAGAGCAGGTAAGAATAGATATGGCATGATAATCATAAAACAGGAAATCCGAATAAAACCAATCCGAGCTACCAGGTAGTTATAACATAATACTCATAAAACAGGAAATCCGACATAAAGTCCGGGAAAAGCAAATACGGTAAGGCACCTCACAGATTCATAGCCGTTTAAGTTGCAGGCTTTGGTATGCGTCCCATTCCACATACCTCTACTTACAACTTAAAGAGCCGGTTATTATGACACTTTATTATTATTACTCGTCTTACCCATATATCTAGGTATGTGTCTCGGTGTACGGCCAACTCACATACATCCATATATAAGCAAGTCGAGGTTGTTATTGGAAACAAGCGGGGGTATCAACGAACTATGTTTACAGTGGGTCCCGTACATACCCGGGACCACGGCCCAGGATTGTTCCGTTGCTAGGTGACGGAACCTGCCGCAAGGCTAACAGGAGGGGCTTATGTATGCCCTATCATACAGGAATAAGGGAGCCAGCTCTCCCCTCGGTCCCCTGGAGGCCCACAGGTCAGACCGGAACATGAGTGCACAATACCTAATGCCACTGTAAACACGAACACATATCGATATCCGCATGTTTCCCCCGACCCAATACAAGTTGGTACATTTTAGGATTCATTAGTTTAATTATCACTTTACGGGAAAAACAGGTACAGGACATGATCAGGAAAATCGGGTGTACATAAATACTATATAGTCAAGTCACTGCATGTAAAGCAGGAATACAAGTCACTGATCATGATACAGGATAATAAAGTAAAGTTCCCGTAAAGGTGATAATCACAAGTCAAGTATATCATGCTGGGTGTAAGGTGATAGCATGATAGGATGGTGATAATTAACAAGCAACTAAGCATATAAGAGATTGATAATAATCAGGTGGCAAGTTATGTCAAGAGATTGATAATAGTCTGGGTAAGTCAGGTCATACCAAGAGGGTCTAGCCAAATAGTAGTATGTCAGGTGGTCAGGTGATAACACTCTAGATGTCAGGTGATATACATGTGTTAAAAGGAAGCATGCAACTAACAAGTCTGAAGTAGTAGTAGGGCAAGTGTAAACATAACAGTAATCCAAAGTCCAACGACCACGAAGGGTCGGCCACGCATGGTATAAGCAATAAAAGACATATCACATGAAATAAAATACATGAAAGCTAAAGCTAGAACATGCGCAAAATCAATGAAATAAGAAGTAAGAGGGTAGCGAGTGAGAACACTCGCCTGAGTCACCAATATACCGAAATATCCGTAATCCACTGAAGTTCGGGATGCGCCATAACCTGATATAAATATGTAGAGAGAAGAGGAGAGAGAAGGAGAGAAGGGAAGATGGTGTTTGTCAAAAGACAAGTCAAGCAATACTAACATATGATATAAGTCTATAGGCTAAGGTTCATGTCCAAGGAAGTAATCAATCAGAACAGACAGCCAGAATTAGTCGACTAGGTTGGAAGAGTAGTCGACTAACAGAGGGGTTAGTCGACTAGGAATATGGGGTAGTCGACTAATACTGTGATCCAGAGAGTTTGGTTTGGTTTCAGGGAATAGTTAGTCGACTGGAGTAAAATGGGTAGTCGACTAACAGATACTCTAAGTCGACTAATAGTATGGTTAAGTCGACTAGAACTGAGATACAGAAAGTTGGGGTTTCTGCCTCAGGATAAATTAGTCGACTAGGGAAGAATGGGTAGTCGACTAATAGTCTATAGTCGACTAATAATATAGTCAAGTCGACTAGGGCCGAGAGTTAAGGTTTCTGGTTTCAAGCAAGGTTAGTCGACTAGGGTAGAATAGTAGTCGACTAATAATGGAGCTAGTCGACTAGGAAAATGGGTAAGTCGACTAATACTGTGTGGAACAGTGAGCAGATCAGAATTTCTGGAAGTGTGTTTGATGGTTCAATTCGTGGTTTTTGGTGACCTAGGTGTACAAGAAGTGTAGATACAAGTATTCTAGGGCTAATACAAGTCTTGGTGAGTGAAATACTCACTTGGATAGGTTTAATTGGGACTTGATCCAAGGATGAGGATGATGGTTGAAGTTGAGGTCCTTGAGGAAGCCCTAGATGAAGCCCTTGAGGAAGTCCTTGAAGCCTTGAGGTGGAGATGAAGAGATTGGGTTCATGGAGCTAGGGTTCTTGCTAGAGGGAGAAGGAGATTGTGGAGCTTTTCTTCTCTTGTGAAGAAATGAGGAGGAAAAAGGTTTAAAGTGAAAAGGGAAATCTTATATAGGATTTGGGATTTTGCAAAGAGGGTGGAATTAAAGGGAATGAGAGGGGGTTTTGTGTAAAAAGGGGGGTGAGGTGAGTGTCCTCTCCTTGGCCACTTGGCCGGCTGTGGGTGAGAGAGAGAGTGAGTGGTGTTAGGTGAAGGGTGAGTGGGATTTGAGGTGGCACATGAGGTGGAAAATGGAATTATTGGAAAATTGGAAAAGGCTTTGGTTAGTGGAGGAAGGAAAGAAAATAAAGGAAAAGGAAAAATGGAAAAGAAATTATAATGAGAAGATATTTTCTTGGGAAGGAAGATGAAAATAGTGGAAGTGGCGGATTCCCGGGACTCAGTTGCGGATGCGGAAACCTTTCGGGAAAAATACCGGAATCGTCCGAAATTCAAGTATCTCGGAACGACCCGAAATAATTACCAAAAATCAATAATAATATATAAAGACCGATAGTGAAATCCGTTTGAAGAAATACTTTATAGTTTTGAAACTAAAAATCCCGGAACCAGTTATCTACCGACTCCGATGAAATTTTCATGAAATCATAAAATCCTCAGAAAAAGAATGTAAGTAAGAAATATGATTCTAAGAAATAAAGTCTAAAGAACCATCATGAAATTCTAAGCCGTTTGTAAAATAAAAATCCGGGAATCGGTCAGCGGTACTGGCCGACACCGGTTTTGGAGAAATTCCTTTTAATCCAAGATAATTCCAGAAAATCATATAAAATCTAAAATATTGGAAAATAATCTTTGGAACTGAAATCGGTCAAATCTAAACACCGGAAGGGCCAAATCAGGTAATATACTAGGATCGGGTCCTTCGGTTCAGACTAGGGCTGACTCCGTGTCCACGAATCCAAATCCAAAACAAAAACAATCATATAAGGAATTCATCATACAGAATAAATACAGGAAACAAATCGAAAAAATACGACTGAAAATCTGAATACGCAACTAAGTACGTATTCCGGAAACGGGGTATTACAATATCGATAAGTCTGAATCAGAAAGCGTGCATAGAAAATAGTGTCAGAGCTTAAGTACAAATAAACATGCGATAAATACATTAAATATGCGATAAATACAAATATGGACAAAACTAGTTATATAAGCTCAGATTATGTATTCACAGGATAGATACGTCAAGGGAATAATCCAAACAAGGAAACCCTCATCTATGTACCACATATTTGATGTCACCATCATCTGAGTTTATACAAGTTGAGTTGCTCTCAGAGTAACAGAACTAAAGTGTGTCTGTAGTAATCATTATATCACAGAAATTATGTCATAAAGTAGGGTGTTAACTCAGAGCATAATACCTGATTAAATGATTTATCACTATAACTGGAGAATATAAAGGTATTGCATTTTAAGTTATTCAATAATAATTATAAAGATCGTTTGATATTTCAATCGCCTCCCTACCAGTGTCTCACATCGCTGATAGTCCATACTAGAGTTCGCACTCTAGTAGAGCTTACTTGGGTCTGATATGTGAGTACCAGGACCCAAATAAAGGAGAGATCAAATTTCACACGTTCCTAATATTATTACCGTTGGTTGTAAATTCTTATGTTATCCATCCAATCCATATGCTTATGTATGTGTTACCGGTACACATACATCCACTTATGAGTAAGACGAGTTATTACTTGAAAACTAATAAATCTGATGGCTCATATTTACAGTGGGTCCCGTCTCTGCCAGGGACTAGGCTCAGGAGTATATGCTACTGCTCCGGGGACTTATCATTACACGCCCCACACGATACTTCAGATATCAGGCTACTGCTTCTGGTGACTTATCTTTACGCGCCCCACACGACACTTCAGAAATATCAACAACTATAAATATGACATCATACCAGTATCCATCAGTTTCCCCACCTCAGTATAAGTTGAGTATTTTATATTATATATATATAGTCTAAAGATAATGTCCACAGTGAATAAACAGTAATCCAATATCCATGATTATCCAATTACGAGGATCAACAGGAGTACAATATTAGGAGCATAATATCAAGAGTCTCTCTGTTACAGGGGTTAAGGAATATAGGAGTTCAGGAGTACTAGAGGTCTGGTAACTGTATAATAATTATGCCAAGTCCCCGTAAATGTGATAATCATAAATATGCAATGTAATACAGGTGTCAGGTATAACAGTATCCAGTCAGGTGTCACAACATCTGGTCAAGTGTACTAGTGCCATGTGAAAGCATGTCAAGTAAGTGATAGCATGTCAATTGTCAAGTGTCATATATCAGGTGTCAGATATCAGGTGTCAAGTACCGGTGTCAGATATCAAGTGTCAGAGATCAGGTGTCAAGTATAACATGTCAAGTACCAGTGTCAGATATCAAGTGTCAAGTATCAGGTGTCAAGTAATAACATGTCAAGTACCGGTATCAGATATCAAGTATCAAGTATCAGGTGTCAAGTGATAACATGTCAAGTACCGGTGTCAGATATCAAGTGTCAAGTATCAGGTGTCATGTGATAACATGTCAAGTACCAGTGTCAGAGATCAGGTGTCAAGTGATAACATGTTAAGTACCGGTTCAGATCTCGAGTGTCAGAGTCAGGTGTCAAGTACAACATGTCAATATATCATGCAATAGACGTTAAAATAGAAATAACAAAGCATGAAGCAATACATGAAATGTGCTCGCCTAAAATCACCGAAAAATGCCGTAAAATCCCGAAACACCAGAAATACGTGCACGTCACCAATTCATCTTAAAAATATATATATATAAATATAATTCTTAATATATATAATCATTAATAATTTATTGAGAGAGAGAATGAGAGAGAGAGGGAAGAGGAGAGAGAAAAGAATGAAAGAGAGAGATGTTGGAGAAAGAGACTTGTAAGAAAGAGAGAGAGAGAGAGAGAGAGGTTGGCTGGAATTAATAGAGGGGTAAGGGAGAGAATTTAGGGGAAAAGAAGGGGTAAAAGAGGAAAGAGGGGAAAAGAAAGAAGAAACGAAAGAAAGGAAGGAAGAAAGGAAAGAAGGGAAAGAAAGATGGCTGCCGCCGGAGGGTCGGCTCGGCCGGCGATGCCCCTAGGGGAGAAGGGTTGTTGGTGGTGGTGGTGGTGTTGTGGAGATGTTGAAGATGGTGGTGGTGGTTGTTGGTGGTGTTTGATGGTGGTGTTGGGGAGTTGGAGGAGGAGGAGGAGAGGGGAAAAGAAAGAAAGAAGAAAAGAAAGAAAGGAAGGAAGAAAGGAAAGAAGGGAAAGAAGGAGAGAGTGGAGGTTGGCCGGTGGCTATGGCCGCCGCCGGTGGGGCGGCTGACGACGCCCCTAGGGGAGGAGGGTGGTTGTTGTTGCTGGTTATTGTTGGTGTTGTTGTGGAGATGTTGAAGATGGTGGTGGTGGTTGGTGGTGGTGTTTGATGGTGGTGTTGGGGAGTTGGAGGAGGAGGAGATGGTGGTGTGGTGGTGGAAGTGGAGGATTTGGTGGAATTGGTGGCAGATTTTGGAGAAGAAGAAGATGGAGTGATGGGTTTTGGGGAAATTGGAGAAAAGGAGATGGAGTTTGGAGATGATGGAAGTGGGGAAGGAAAGTGGGGTGTTAGGGGGCGGCGCCGGCGGCCCTGGTGGTGGAGGCGGCGGTGGTTGTGAGGGGAAGAGAGGGAGAGAGTGATGGTGGAAGAAATGAAGGAGACGGAGAAAATGGGAAGAAGGGAAAGAAAGGAAAATTAAATAGAAAGAGATGGAGAAGGAGAAGTAGAGGGAGAGGAAGTGAGGGGAGATGGTTGCCCCTTGCTGCTGCTGCTGTTCCAGGTCGGCAGGGTATGGGAGGGGGTGTGGAGTAGGTAGGGGAGAAGAAAAAGAAAAGAAGAAAAAAGAAAGAAAGGAAAAAAAAGGGAAAAGGAAAATAAAGAAAAGGAAAAAAAAATAAAAATTAGTAAATAAATATATTATTAAATAATTAAATTAATAGGATAACCTGGGAGTATAAAGTAGAGGAGTGGAGAAGGAAAAAGCAAGAAAAGAAGGGAAAAATATTATTATTTAAATAGGGTAAAATTTGATTGTTTCAGAAACGTTCCAAAAAATTCTCAAAAATATAAAATATTATTTTTAGATTCCTGGTGAAATCGGATTTGAGAAATTCAATCTGATTTTCAAATTAAAAATCCTAAAATCTTCTGGCGATACCGGTCGAAAGAAGTAAAGGAAAGAGGGAAGAAAGAAGAAAAGAAAAGAAGAAAAAGAAAAAAGGAAAGAGAAGAAGGGTGGCCTGACCGGGCTGGTGGTCGGCCAGGGGTGGCTCGCCGGCAGCAGGGGCAGCATGGCCGGGGGCGGCAGTTGGGGCCCAAGGGGAGAGGGAGAGAGATGGTGCAAGTGTGGGTTTGGAGAGTAAATTTGAGGGTTGACGAAGTGTCATTTTGGACAGCGAGGAAAGGCTAGAATGGGAGAGTTCGCCGGGGGGAATGGACTGCCAGAGGTGGTGGTGGTCGTGGTGGTGTTGGTGGTGGTGGAGATGGTGGAGAAGATGTTGAGTGTGATGGGTTTATGTTGGTGTTGGTAATGGAAGTGTTATGAAGTGAGGATGGAGATGGAGAGGTTGTTGAGAGAGAGGGGGGGATGGGGTGGTTAGAGTGGTGGTCGACGGCCTGGGGGGACGCGCGCTGGTGGGTGCCACAGGTAGGAGGAAGAAGATGAAAAAATGAAAAAAAAGGGAGAGAGAGAGAGAGAGAGAAATGATGCTTATATAACATAAATATATAGGTATGGGGAATTGATTTTAATGAGACCTGCGTCCCATGCAAACAAGACCCGCGTCTCCACAGGGTTGAGCCCAGACGCGGAGCTCAGGTCCGCGTCTGAGTACTGTTGACACTCTAAAAAAGACAAGATTCCTAACTGGCCTGAACAATGTCTAAATCTTGTTGACATTTACAAAAGACAAGTGACAGACAAGCTGACGACCAGTTCTGTACCCATCTCCGAAGGACAAATCAGCAACTTGGACTCTACTGATCCAGTGAAGCAGACAGTGAGCCCAGATTATCTTTGAAGAGATCTAAGCAGGTCTAAGATGCTAGGTTAGCTCAACACTTAGCATCACATGAGCCCGAAGGGATAGCCTCACCTGAAAGGGTAAGTTTGTCCAACTTCGCCTTGAAGCCGTTCAAAGCTCTATCAGGGAGCTAACTTATAGCTTCACCTGAAGTGCTCAGTTGACTCCGCAGAGAGTTAGTTTCGCTCGAAGTCATACGTAATTGCGCAGAAGTATGGTAGCTTCGCCACATATATTTATCCAGCTCCGCTGAAGAGCTTTCTTCTAACTTCGCCAGATGCTCCTTCCAGCTCCACTGTGAGCTCGACGCGGCAGCTCCACTGCGGGTCTGTTATGGTCAACCTTTGACCAATCAAATCTCCAGATGAGATCAAATCTATTCAAGATCAAATCTAATCAAGATCAAATCTGAGATCAAATTTGGCAGTTGTTTACCATAATCTCATGACTCTCCTAAAATAAGTAAGAAGATCAGGGGAGATCCTTCAAATATTTGGAAAGAATCAAAACAGATCAGGAGATTGACGCTACCTGCTATTCCTAGCTTCGCAGAAGCTGATTCTAGCCTCGCAGCAAAGCTACTTTCCAGATTTAAACATATTGACTCAATCTGTTTTCAGATTTTCAAGGGACAATTATACCCCTGCTCTCCCTATAAATAGCCCACCAGGGGTACACGGAGAGAAGAGGAGGCAGGAGGCGCATAAACACACGCACAGAGAGAGAGACAGCTAAACAGAGACTTATTCTCTTGCTTCCAAGAATTCAGAGAATTTAGAGAATTACTTCTCTAATCAGGGTGCTGATACCCTAAGATCTTTCTCTTTCTCAAGGAATCTCCGGAACCAGGCGTGAAGGAATTCCCAAGTGGAGGCAGTTTGAGAAGTAACAAGAGGGTTCTACCAACCTTCTATTCTCTGATTCCCCGAACCAGGCGAGAAGGGAATCCCATCAATCGCATCGTCAAAGGGACAAAGTGGTTGCGCGCTGACCAGACTCCTATCGGCACACTTCTCCAGAACTCAGAGGAGATCTACTTGTAATCTTTTTAGAATACTTGTAATTTAGCTCCTCGACCCCTTTTTGTAAGTTTTCCCCTTTGCAAAATCAATGGAAAACAAGATGGCGACTCCGCTGGGGATTGATTTCTCCACTATTGATAATCAAGTGTTGCAATGCGACGAACAGACCTTCGGGTCTATCTCTGAATTCAAGGAAGCCGGCGTGGCCAGAGCTCCTCTGGCTAAATCTTCGAAGCAAGTCTCTGTGGAGACAGACAAGGCTCTCTGCGAGCCTACCGTGGTCCTCTGGCGCAACAAGGAAGCAAGCCTTCAATACAAAGATCAGAATCTTCAGCCTGTTACCTTCGAAAACCTAGTCGTTCACTTCGACCAAGGAAAATTCGAAGAACTCCTCTCTGGGGGTGGTTCAACGCTCCGTGCATGAAAGTACAGAAAGGTCTCCATGGCCAAGGTTTCGGAGCAGAAACCGGAAGCAGAATCCTTCCAACACCTCTTAGCCTCGCGTGTGGCTAGTCAGGTTCCCTGCGAACCTAAGTCTCCTCTTTCAAAGCAGATGTGGAGGCCAAAGCAGAAGGCTCTGTATAAAGCCTCAGGCGTAGCTACGCCACAAGTTCGTCTCTCTCGCGAAGAAAAAGGCAAGAGGCCTGCCTGCTTCGACGAGACTGTCAGCCGCGAAGTTACAACGGCGATGATGCCTTCGCCTAATTCAAGAACAGTAACTCCTCGCGCCAGCCTCATTCTTATGAGAGAAGCTGCTGATGGTGTGCCAAACACAGTACCTCAGGTATGTATGATGTTCGCAGTCGCGAAGCTGGAACCAAAGCACCACAGTGTGCTCCGTTCTCCGGTTCTTCAAGTACTAAGCTCGCTCTTCGCAGCGAAGCTAAGGGATTGCCCCTAAGCGCTGATAGCGGTGCTTATGCAGCTTCAGCGCCCAAGGGCATTTTCAAAGCTTTTAGCCGCAAAGTTAGAGCCAAAGCACTATCCAAGGCTAATCAGCTTCGCAGCAACATAGCGGATAAAGCACCACAGCGTGCTTCGCCCCCAGTTCATCAAGCACTAAGCTCGCCCTTCGTAGCGGAGCTAAGGGATCGTCCCTAAGTGTTGACAGCGGTGCTTATGCAGCTTCAGCACCCAAGGACATTCCCAAAGTTCTTAACGCGAAGCTAGAGCTAAAGCACTATTTAGTGCCAATCATCTCTGCAGTGATGGAAAGAACAGGGCATCACCCTATCCGCGATCTAACAGAGCCTCTGTGCTAAATCGTCTAAGCCCAACTGGGTCTGACTTGCTGGAATTCTTGACAAACAAACGAAAGTCGGAATCTTTCCGAACTTCTCCCTCCTGTTGTCTGTTGGCCCGAAGGCCTTCCACTCTAGTTTTGATGATGTTTAACTCATGTAGTTATGTGTACTAATAATCTTATGATGTTTAGTTTCAGATCATTAACCAAGATATTAGTTGGTGATTAGCTTCAACAAGAAGTTTTGGAAGCTTGTCACATAGTGATTCAAGAGCCCGAGCATCAAGGTCATATATAGCACTCATAGGAGTCAAGCTCGGTGAATCAAGTTTTGGATCGAGTCGGCTTGGAGATTGCGCTCTACAAGAAGACATCGGTACCATAGTTTAGTTTTGTGTTTAGATCCAAATTATAAAGATTAGAATAGTATGTATGCTCAAGTTCACAACACACACGTTTCATGTTTTGGTTTTCGGTTTTTGGTTTAACCAATCTTGGTTTGCATGAATAGATATTATATCAAAACAAGTTTACATGGTTTAATGTATATTAGATTTGTTCTATATACATGCATGCTTCAACTACTTAGACAAACTTATTTTGATACACCTATTCATGTGTTTTAGGTTTTGTGTTTTAACAAAACTTATTTTTGGAATTAAAGACAAAAACTATGATATGTATTGTAACACCCCGTTCCCGGAATACGTACTTAGTTGCGTATTCAGATTTTTCGATCGTATTTTTCGAATTACTTCCTGTATTTATTTTGTATTATGAATTATTTATATGAACGTTTTGTCTTGGATTTGGATTTGTGGACTCGGAGTCAGCCCTAGTCTGAACCAAGGACCCGATCCTAGAGTATTACTCGATTTGGTCATTCTGGTATTCTAATTTGACCGATTTCAGTTTTAAACATCGTTTTCCAATATTTTAGATTTTCTATGATTTTCTGGAAATTTCCTGAATTAAATGGAAAATCTTCAAAACCGGTGTCGACCAGCACCGTTGACCGACTTCTGGATTTTTAATTTACAAATAGAGTCAAATTTTGAGAAACCGCTTTCACATATTTGCTTAGAATAATATTTACTATCTTAATTCATTTTTGGGGTATTTTCAGAATTTTTCGGATTTCTGCCAGATTCGGTGCCGACCGATATTGGCGGCCGATTCCAGGATTTTTAATTTCAAAACTATAAAGAATTTCTTAAAAATAATTTCACCATAATTCTTAAAATAATATTCTTGATTTTTGAGAATTTTTGCGGGTCGTTCCGAGATACTTGATTTCGGGACGATTTCGGTATTTTTCCGAAAGTTTTCCGCATCCGCAACCGAATCCCGGGAATCCGCCACTTTCATTATTTTCATTTTCTCTTCCAAGAGAATATCTTCTCTTTTCATTTTCTTTTCCTTTTTCCTATTTTTCCTTCTTTCCTTTTCCTTCCACCAAATTCTCCATTCTTCCATTTTCTTCTCCAAACTTCTACCAAAAATATCTCCACCTCCAAAATATCTTCTCCAAAATATCTCCAACCACTCCAACACCTCTCCCATCACCTTGACCGGCCAAGAGAGCCACCTCACCCCCATTTTACTAAAAACCCCCTCCTTAAATACTTTTTACACCTCCTTCACAAATCCAAATCCTATATATACTTTTCCTTCTCCTTTCTCCTTCATTTTTCACTTCACTTCACCAAAGCCTTAACCTCCACCAACTCCTCCTTCATCTCCACCACCACAACAACCACTACAACTCCTCCAACTCTCTACCTTCATCTTCTTCCTCCATCTCCATTAAAACCACCACAACTCCAACAACTCCACCAAAGCTTCCACCTTCACCTTTACCTTCTCCAAAAATTACCACCATCAAAACCTCTCCACAAAACCACCATCCCATCATCTTGTGAAGGCCGGCCACTCCTTTTGGATTGGGGCCGTGCTCTTCTTCGTCGGCAAGGCTAAGGCCGGTACCCTCCTTTTGGATTGGGGCCGAGCTTTCTTCGTCGGTAATATCACCGTAGATCTTTCCGGTAATCGTTCGCGATTATTCCGGTGATCGATTTAGTGATATTCGGCAACATAGACCATTTCGGACGCATAAAGCTTCAAGCATCAGTTTTAGGCGAGTAACTTTACTCGCCAAGACATGGACTTGTAAACGCATTTTATTATTGTATTTTATGTCGTGCGGTGTGGCTGTACTGTTAGACTCGGAGTTACCTCCTGCGTCTAGGCATTTCCTTAACGCGACCTTCGCGTTATTGTATCGTTGCGACGCAAAGCTAAAGCTCGCGTCTGTGTTCTATTTATATTGACATGACGCGGAGTTATACTCTCGTCCGCGTTCTCCTCATGACCTGATTTAAACGCAGGTCACGAGCCTCGCGTTTTTGTACCTTTACGACGCGAACCCCGCGTCTGCTACTTTCGCGTCTGCTACTTTCGCGTCTGCTACTTTCGCGTATGCTATGCCCATATCAGTATTCTTCTTGCATTAACGCGACGCAGAAATCATGTCCGCGTCCGCGCTTTCCTTGCGTCCTGACTTGAACGCAGACCTCGCTTTGAGGCATCTTGCGACGCGAACCCCGCGTCTGCTATCCCGCGTCTGCTATCCCGCGTCTACTATTCCCGCGTCTACCATTCTTGCGACGCGAACCCGCGTCTGCTATTTCCTGCGTCTGGTATACTCCTACCTGACACCTACTCATGTTGTACTACCTGTTCCCGTCAAATCCTGAATGGAACTAAGTGCCACACGGAGCAAAGTGCCACATCACACTCGTGGTGGGGGCCACCTCTTGAATCCATGGGGGCCACCTCTAGAATCCATCTCCTCAGAACAAAGTGCCACACGGAACAAAGTGCCACACCACACACCTGGTGGGGGCCACCTCTTGAATCTGTGGGGGCCACCTCTTGAATCTGTAGGAGCACCTCCTGTCTAAACCTGATTTCCTGCTATGACCCCTGTCATGATTCCTGTTATGAAATCCTGGATTCCTGATCATGTCCTGCTTACTTGATATATTATTATAATTAGACAACTTGCACCGGTTTGGGGGAAACTGATGGGCCCTGATTAATCATGTTCATGGTGGCACTATCGAGTCACGCGTGGCCACATACTTGAGGGATCACCTGGCAGCCACCAGGGATTCCGTGGGGTGTACTGGCACCCCTACTCCTGATTTTCATGCCGGGTATGCACACGCCCTAGACCTATTTCTATGGGATCTGCGATACTCTATTCCTGTTCGGGCGTCCATAAGTCCCGGTACCTAGCGGTACGTTCCGGCTCAGCACCGGATACTCCTGAACCGTTGTCCCGGGCATGTACGGGGCCCATCCAGAGCATGATTCATCGAACTTCATCAGTTTCCAAATAACTTGCTATATAAGTTGTGAGTGAAAGTATGTGGAATGGGACACATACTGAAGCCTGGAACTTAGACGGCCCTAATTATAGTAATATGCTAATATGAAACTGTTGTGTTGTTTGTAATCCGGGTTGTATGCGCTTGGATTACGGTGACATGTGATAAAGGTATATAAATGAGGGTTTCCTTGTTTGGATTATTCCTTCGATGTACTAGTCTCATGGAGCCGTGACCTAAGCTTGTGCGATCAGTTTTGCTCGTAATCGGTTTTATTCGGTTTTATCGGTTTTTACTGGTTTTAAGTTAGTTTAGGAAATATCTGGTGTTACCATATCATCTCTACCTCCTCTTATCTTATCATTCCATGAGTAATTCCTGCTTGATATCACTTGTTATATATTTACCTGCTTATACATGCCTATGCTCACGACACGGTTTTCAATGCATAATTATGATTCGGTTTTATTGATACTCATGTGCTTATCCCTGCACGCCATCTGGCTTTTGCCTCACCACTCGCCTGGGGAGTTTCATCTGACTCCCATGGATTCTCATGTCCAGGTTCTGGAGCTTAGAGCATGTCAGAGCCTGGAACTTGTAGAATCCCAGTTGCTGATCAGAGTGGCGCAGCGGTAGCGTGGATCTCCAGCTAACCGTTCAGAGCCCATCCCTCCAGGCCCCCTGTGTGCCTCTCGAGTTTTCCTTTTGTAAACTCGTGAGTGCCCTTTTTACTATTCATACTTGTACATTTCCTTGTATTCTCGCAATTGCGCATCTCAGTGATGTAATGTTCATGTAATATTGGATCACATCTGGTGATAACTTTGTAACTGTACTCATATGTTGGAATGTATAATGCACCACTTGCTTCCGTACTCTGATTCTTGCCAGTACTGATGCTTAGCGTATATACGTGAGGGTATTTCTGACCTACGTATATACGTTGCAGTAACGTCTCCGTACCCGCGGGATCGGGGCGTTACAGGGTGGTATCAGAGCTTAGGCTCTACATCCTCAGTACGTCCAGACGGCAAATTAATGGTAAAGAAATTTGCAACTGGAATGCATGAGTCCTGGTTATACAGTCCAACTACAAGTACAGAGTTATCTATTTTTCTTGATCATCTTTCCTTTGATTCCTACTCCCTTCCATATATCCCCTGTTTTGGTTTTATGAAGCCTTTATACCAACTTAAGATATGGGTAAACTAGTATCTTGATTGGTATAATTCCACCCTTGTCCCCTTCGTGTTCATTTTACCCCTTATCGAAATTGCGAGGACGCAATTTTTTGTAAGGTGGGTGGAATGTAACACCCCGTTCCCGGAATACGTACTTAGTTGCGTATTCAGATTTTTCGATCGTATTTTTCGAATTACTTCCTGTATTTATTTTGTATTATGAATTATTTATATGAACGTTTTGTCTTGGATTTGGATTTGTGGACTCGGAGTCAGCCCTAGTCTGAACCAAGGACCCGATCCTAGAGTATTACTCGATTTGGTCATTCTGGTATTCTAATTTGACCGATTTTAGTTTTAAACATCGTTTTCAATATTTTAGATTTTCTATGATTTTCTGGAAATTTTCTGAATTAAATGGAAAATCTTCAAAACCGGTGTCGACCAGCACCGCTGACCGACTTCTGGATTTTTAATTTACAAATGGAGTCAAATTTTGAGAAACCGCTTTCACATATTTGCTTAGAATAATATTTACTATCTTAATTCATTTTTGGGGTATTTTCAGAATTTTTCGGATTTCTGCCAGATTCGGTGCCGACCGATATTGGCGGCCGATTCCAGGATTTTTAATTTCAAAACTATAAAGAATTTATTAAAACGAATTTCACCATAATTCTTAAAATAATATTCTTGATTTTTGAGAATTTTTGCGGGCCGTTCCGAGATACTTGATTTCGGGACGATTTCGGTATTTTTCCGAAAGTTTTCCGCATCCGCAACCGAATCCCGGGAATCCGCCACTTTCATTATTTTCATTTTCTCTTCCAAGTGAATATCTTCTCTTTTCATTTTCTTTTTCTTTTTCCTATTTTTCCTTCTTTCCTTTTCCTTCCACCAAATTCTCCATTCTTCCATTTTCTTCTCCAAACTTCCACCAAAAATATCTCCACCTCCAAAATATCTTCTCCAAAATATCTCCAACCACTCCAACACCTCTCCCATCACCTTGACCGGCCAAGAGAGCCACCTCACCCCCCATTTTACAAAAAACCCCCTCCTTAAATACTTTTTACACCTCCTTCACAAATCCAAATCCTATATATACTTTTCCTTCTCCTTTCTCCTTCATTTTTCACTTCACTTCACCAAAGCCTTAACCTCCACCAACTCCTCCTTCATCTCCACCACCACAACAACCACTACAACTCCTCCAACTCTCTACCTTCATCTTCTTCCTCCATCTCCATTAAAACCACCACAACTCCAACAACTCCACCAAAGCTTCCACCTTCACCTTTACCTTCTCCAAAAATTACCACCATCAAAACCTCTCCACAAAACCACCATCCCATCATCTTGTGAAGGCCGGCCACTCCTTTGGATTGGAGCCGTGCTCTTCTTCGTCGACAAGGCTAAGGCCGGTACCCTCCTTTTGGATTGGGGCCGAGCTTTCTTCGTCGGTAATATCACCGTAGATCTTTCCGGTAATCGTTCGCGATTATTCCGGTGATCGATTTAGTGATATTCGGCAACATAGACCATTTCGGACGCATAAAGCTTCAAGCATCAGTTTTAGGCGAGTAACTTTACTCGCCAAGACATGGACTTGTAAACGCATTTTATTATTGTATTTTATGTCGTGCGGTGTGGCTGTACTGTTAGACTCGGAGTTACCTCCTGCGTCTAGGCATTTCCTTAACGCGACCTTCGCGTTATTGTATCGTTGCGACGCAAAGCTAAAGCTCGCGTCTGTGTTCTATTTATATTGACATGACGCGGAGTTATACTCTCGTCCGCGTTCTCCTCATGACCTGATTTAAACGCAGGTCACGAGCCTCGCGTTTTTGTACCTTTGCGACGTGAACCCCGCGTTTGCTATTTCTACGTCTGCTACTTTCGCGTCTGCTACTTTCGCGTATGCTATGCCCATATCAGTGTTCTTCTTGCATTAACGCGACGCAGAAATCATGTCCGCGTCCGCGCTTTCCTTGCGTCCTGACTTGAACGCAGACCTCGCGTTTGAGGCATCTTGCGACGCGAACCCCGCGTCTGCTATCCCGCGTCTGCTATCCCGCGTCTACTATTCCCGCGTCTACCATTCTTGCGACGCGAACCCCGCGTCTGCTATTTCCTGCGTCTGGTATACTCCTACCTGACACCTACTCATGTTGTACTACCTGTTCCCGTCAAATCCTGAATGGAACTAAGTGCCACACGGAGAAAAGTGCCACATCACACTCGTGGTGGGGGCCACCTCTTGAATCTGTGGGGGCCACCTCTAGAATCCATCTCCTCAGAACAAAGTGCCACACGGAACAAAGTGCCACACCACACACCTGGTGGGGGCCACCTCTTGAATCTGTGGGGGCCACCTCTTGAATCTGTAGGAGCACCTCCTGTCTAAACCTGATTTCCTGCTATGACCCCTGTCATGATTCCTGTTATGAAATCCTGGATTCCTGATCATGTCCTGCTTACTTGATATATTATTATAATTAGACAACTTGCACCGGTTTGGGGGAAACTGATGGGCCCTGATTAATCATGTTCATGGTGGCACTATCGAGTCACGCGTGGCCACATACTTGAGGGATCACCTGGCGGCCACCAGGGATTCCGTGGGGTGTACTGGCACCCCTACTCCTGATTTTCATGCCGGGTATGCACACGCCCTAGACCTATTTCTATGGGATCTGCGATACTCTATTCCTGTTCGGGCGTCCATAAGTCCCGGTACCTAGCGGTACGTTCCGGCTCAGCACCGGATACTCCTGAACCGTTGTCCCGGGCATGTACGGGGCCCATCCAGAGCATGATTCATCGAACTTCATCAGTTTCCAAATAACTTGCTATATAAGTTGTGAGTGGAAGTATGTGGAATGGGACACATACTGAAGCCTGGAACTTAGACGGCCCTAATTATAGTAATATGCTAATATGAAACTGTTGTGTTGTTTTGTAATCCGGGTTGTATGCGCTTGGATTACGGTGACATGTGATAAAGGTATATAAATGAGGGTTTCCTTGTTTGGATTATTCCTTCGATGTACTAGTCTCATGGAGCCGTGACCTAAGCTTGTGCGATCAGTTTTGCTCGTAATCGGTTTTATTCGGTTTTATCGATTTTTACTGGTTTTAAGTTAGTTTAGGAAATATCTGGTGTTACCATATCATCTCTACCTCCTCTTATCTTATCATTCCATGAGTAATTCCTGCTTGATATCACTTGTTATATATTTACCTGCTTATACATGCCTATGCTCACGACACGGTTTTCAATGCATAATTATGATTCGGTTTTATTGATACTCATGTGCTTATCCCTGCACGCCATCTGGCTTTTGCCTCACCACTCGCCTGGGGAGTTTCATCTGACTCCCCTGGATTCTCATGTCCAGGTTCTGGAGCTTAGAGCATGTCAGAGCCTGGAACTTGTAGAATCCCAGTTGCTGATCAGAGTGGCGCAGCGGTAGCGTGGATCTCCAGCTAACCGTTCAGAGCCCATCCCTCCAGGCCCCCTGTGTGCCTCTCGAGTTTTCCTTTTGTAAACTCGTGAGTGCCCTTTTTACTATTCATACTTGTACATTTCCTTGTATTCTCGCAATTGCGCATCTCAGTGATGTAATGTTCATGTAATATTGGATCACATCTGGTGATAACTTTGTAACTGTACTCATATGTTGGAATGTATAATGCACCACTTGCTTCCGTACTCTGATTCTTGCCAGTACTGATGCTTAGCGTATATACGTGAGGGTATTTCTGACCTACGTATATACGTTGCAGTAACGTCTCCGTACCCGCGGGATCGGGGCGTTACATGTATATGTTTCATATATATTGGATTTCTATCCATATGCATCATGCTTCAAAGTGTTTAAATATTTTTGTATTTTAATGAGTTTTAGGAAAAATCAGATTTCCTATTGAAAAATACATGTTTGCTAAAATACAGTTTTTGGTTTTTGGTAAAATTTCCTAGACATCAAAAAGAGTTCAAATGTTTAGTAATTGTCTTGAAATATTTTTCACAAGTTTATATTTCAATATACAATGTCAAAACAAGTTTATTGGAGTTTTTAGTTAAGATAAAAGAATTTTTATCAATATTTTTACCTGTTGTTTTTGACCCAGAACTGGCTGACAGGCCAGGTCGATCGATCGCTCGGTCGACCGCACCAAGGGCCGGTCGACCGTGCGGTCGACCGATGTGCACAGAGCTGTGCACGTCTGGCAGCCCAGTGGGCCGGTCGACCGGGCGGTCGACCGGAACTGAGAGCAGTGCTCTCTGTTCTTTTCGGTCGACCGGGCGGTCGACCGGCAGGTGCCTGCGGTCAAATCCGACCGTTGGCTGGTCGACCGACCGGTCGACCGGTAGGCCAATTCTGGCAGTTTTAGCTACCAACGGCTATATTTTTCTGGGGGATATAAATACCCCATTAATGGCCAGTTTTCTAAAAAGTTTTGAAGAGCTAATTTTTCCTACTCTCTAGTGTTTTCACAGCAATCAAAAGAAGTTTTTGGATTTAAATTGGACAATCTATTTGGTGTTTTTACTAGGGTTTGAAAAATCAAAGAAAAGGGTTTTTGGGAAAAGAGTTTTGATTCATCTTCTATATCTTGATTTCAGTTTTTCCCAAGGATTTTCTTTGAGATTTTTGATTTCCATTCCTTTAGTTTTCTCCACACTTGAGCTACATCTACTTTCTTATTCTATAGGATCTTTGTGTGGGAGAAAGAGATTGTTTGTGGCCTTTTGATCACCAAGTTGTAAACCCTATCTTAGCTTGGCTTTGTGCCTTTCCCTCATTGTGTTGAGGAGGTTGTGCTATGGGTTGTATCCCTCAAGATGTGAGGTGATCCTTGTGTAAGCCTTGTGCTAATCCCTCAAGTTGTGAGGTGATTGTTGGCTTGGTGTTGTGCCTCAATGAGGAGGTTGTGTTTGTAAGGAGAGGAGATGGGTACTCCTTGTAATTGTGATTGCCCCAAATCCTCGTTGGAGGTTCCCTTTGTGGGAGTCCTTTGTGGACAAGCTAGTGGAGTTGAAATCCTTCTGTGTGAAGGCGGGGATGTAGAGCTAGGTGCTCGAACCTCGAAACATATCTTGTTGTTTGCGCTTGATCCCTTGACTCTTACTCTCTCTCTCTCTCTCTCTTTACTTTGTGCTTATTGCTATATCATATACTTGCTTATGTGTGCAATAATTATTGTAATTGTAATTAGTTTTTAAATTCCGCATTTAGTTCATAGATTAGCATTATCACCTATTCACCCCCCCTCTAGGTGATTTCAATTGGTATCAGAGCCTACGCTCCTAATATTTAGGTTTAACCACCTAGGAGTGAGATCTTAGTTTGCTAATCTTCATTTGCATTTTCATTTGCACACATCTAGTTTGCACTCATGGATAGCCCTCCTATGTTTGACTTTTTTAGACTCGATGTTTGGAAGGCCAATATGAGTAGTCATTTGAAAACCCTAGGACATCTAGTTTATCAAGCCACTACTAATGAATCCTACCCAAATCATAGCAAGCATAAAAAGACAAATGCATTAGCACTTAAAACACTTAGAGCATCTCTTAATGAAGATCTTTTACCGGGGTTTGATCATTATGATTCGGCTTTTGCAGTTTGGAGCATATTGACTTCTCCCGAGCTACCAAGGATTATCAACAAGTTGAGAAGATCTAGGAGAGACAAGTCCGAAGAGCATTGCCTCATGGTCCAAGGGAAGAACTTCCTTGAGGTACAATCGGATTCTCAACTAGATGATAGCTCTAGTTCATATTGCTATGGGTGCTTAGAAGTTCAAAATTTAAATGTAGAACTTGCCACAAAGCTTGAAAAATTCTTGAAAAAGCATGAACTTTTGAAAAAGAAGAACCTTGATTTAAAAGAAGAAATGAAAGATTTGTGTTCAAGTTTTGAATCGATTTTGTAAGAGAAGGAAGAGATTACGAGTGAACGAGACTCACTTAAATCTCAACTTGAACTTGCTCTAAAGGAAAATGATTTTTTGAAAAGCAAAAAGGATTGTGATGATGTTGTGAAAAACAATGAGATTTTATCTTCAAAATTGGATTTTGTTTTAGAAAATAACCTTGCTTTGAAAAATAAAATTGATTCCATTACAAAAGAATTGGATGTGGTTTTAAAAAAAATGAATCTTTAAAAATTGATATAGATTCTCATGTTTGCCATGCTAGTGTAGCTTCACCTAGCACATCTTTTGCATGCTCCACTTTATCTTCTAGCATTGAAAATGACATAAATATTTTGAAGAGAAGTGGTTAATGTTTGGGCTCCACTTTGAGCCAATGTACTCTAAATCATACACGCTTGGAAACCTTGGTTCGCAAGAAATAAGTTCCATCTTTACATGTACACCCTCCACGGCATACACATGCTACCCACGGTTACCACCATCACTTGTATGCTCATGTGTACACTTGTACACATTGTGGACGAAAGGGCCACCTTGCTAGATTTTGTTATGATCGTATTTATAATGAAATTTTAGCAACTAATTTTGTTTGGGTTAGAAAAGATACTAACCCCCGTGGACCCAAAAGAAAATGGGTACCAAAGACCACCCCTTTAATTTTTGATGTAGGTGTGGGCTCTCGCATCACGTGAGAGTATTGGTGCCTTGAGGTGGATGCATTCCAAGCTTAAAGTAAACCATTTTGGATGCATCACTTTCAAGGGGAGTTTGGTGGAGAGGACCACCATGGTTTGAAGAACTAGAGAAGTGCCTTCATCGGTTTTGATATCTATCTCTAACTCCCATTTATATTTACATGCTTTTCATGTTCATCTATTTATAGCATGTCATGTTTTATTGTTCATTATGCTTATGCCATGTTGATTAGATTAGTGTTATACATGTTTAGTTACTTGAGACACCCATGTTTTATATGGATCTATATTTAAGTGTTCTCACTTTGTTTTAACTAATATGTATGTCCTAGATCTAATGCACATGCATATTCATGATGATCATATGGATGTTTATGATTTTCTTCAATACTCATATTTTGATTAGTATGTTGAATGCCATGATTATTAGACCATTGACATGCATGTATAGCTTTAGAGATCACCCATGTTTAAATGGACCCATATGTTGTGTTCTCACCATTGTTTAGCTATTATGTATTTCATAATTCTAATAGCATGTGGATTTACATAATAATCGTGTTTATGTTTATCATGATTTTTGACCCGTTTTATGCTTCATGATTTGAATATATGTTTAGATGTTAGTTTTCATTAAAACTAAGATTTATACTTGTACATAGAGTGGGCCACAAGTAAATCTTTATATATAGACTCAAATTGTGTTTAGGGATGTGTATGTATACTTCTTGTGTTGTCAAAACATACATATGCCTTGAAGTATAGATTGTTTTAATGAAAATTTTTGTGTTTCATGTTTTCATGTTTTAAGAAATTTCAAATTGAGCTTAATTGAATATTTTCATGATTGTGTGTTTCACATTACACTTGTTCACTCACTTTATTATGTTTCTCATGATTGTGTTTTCATGAGTATGATATGCGCTTTATGAACTTTGAGTGTTTAGTGCCATGTGATTTACATGTGTTTCATGAAAAATATTTTGTTTTGTTCCTTGCTTGAAGGATTTCGTACTAGTTTGTAATTTTTCATTTAACTAGTTCGTATTCTTCAATTGGTAGAGTTTTTCAAACATTCTATATTTTCAAAACCTATTTTTGAAAACCCTACCATTAAGGGTGGTTGGATGGGAGATCATGCTCATGTATGCTTTATAATGAAAATCATTTTTAAACTTGAACATGATTGGGAGGTATAGGTAATATGAGATATACACTTGAGTTTATTGTTATTTCAATTGGTATCATTGAATTCTTTCAATTGGTATCAATCTTGACATTTTTTTTGTATACTCATATATTTGTATGTATGTATGCTTTCATTTCAAATAGTATCAATTTCGATTGGTATCTAATCTTTTCATACATATATGTGTTTTATTTGTGCTTCCTATATTTCTATATTGTCAAGCACAAATTTTGATAAGCTTGAATTTCAACTTTGTTTCAATTGATTAGTTTTCAATTGGTATCCATATACAAGCTTTATCATAGTTTTAGTTGGTATTTCATAAAGGAGGAGAAAACGTGTATTTCATTTTTCTATTGGTATTTTGTATTCCACTCCCTTGCTTTATGATAGAAAATAATAATTTTCAATTGGTATCTTATGCTTTAATGAATAATAATTTCAATTGGTATCAAGATTTATGTTTTAGAAATTCAAAATTTGTAATGTTTAATTTCAAATTGGTATCAAGATTGTTTATTCACAATTGGTATGTTGTTTGCTTACTTATCAATTGGTATCAAGATTTTTGTTTTTTAATTGGTATAGTTTCATTTTTTATTTGGTATCAATATGCATTTCATTGACACATTTTTAATTGGTATCATATTTGCTTGAACCCCTTATTGACATTGTTTTTGTTTTAGACAAAAAGGGAAAGAACATTTTTTGTGTGTGTTTTGATTAACCCTTTATTGATTCTTTGTTTTAAACAAAAAGGGAAGAAAAATATGTTTTTATTTGTCTTGTCTTTAACCCCTTTGTTGATGATTGACAAAAAGGGGGAGAAGAATTTGAGTTATATGCACGTCTTTGTATGCATGTTTTATGTTTTTATTAAGTTTAATTGGTATAAAGAACTTCAATTAAAGAACATGTTTATTTTTGGTATCATTAGTTTTGTTTTGCAATTGGTATCAAACAAGAGTTTTTGTTTTGAATATGTATTTGTTTTATTTAATTGGTCTCTAGAACATGTTTTAGAAAATTATTTGTTTTATGCATGTTGATGCATACATGTTTATGAATATTCATTGAATATATTCATTGTTTATGTTATGCATGAGTTAAGGGGGAGCTTCTTTGAAGCTTAACTTTAATCCATGCATATATAACTCCATGAGTTTTATCATCATCAAATAGGGGGAGATTGTTGGCCCGAAGGCCTTCCACTCTAGTTTTGATGATGATTAACTCATGTAGTTATGTGTACTAATAATCTTGTGATGTTTAGTTTCAGATCATTAACCAAGATATTGTTGGTGATTAGCTTCAACAAGAAGTTTTGGAAGCTTGTCACATAGTGATTTAAGAACCCGAGCATCAAGGTCATATATAGCACTCATAGGAGTCAAGCTCGGTGAATCAAGTTTTGGATCGAGTCGGCTTGGAGATTGCGCTCTACAAGAAGACATCGGTACCATAGTTTAGTTTTGTGTTTAGATCCAAATTGTAAAGATTAGAATAGTATGATATGCTCAAGTTCACAACACACACGTTTCATGTTTTGGTTTTCGGTTTTTGGTTTAACCAATCTTGGTTTGCATGAATAGATATTATATCAAAACAAGTTTACATGGTTTAATGTATATTAGATTTGTTCTATATACATGCATGCTTCAACTACTTAGACAAACTTATTTTGATACACCTATTCATGTGTTTTAGGTTTTGTGTTTTAACAAAACTTATTTTTGGAATTAAAGACAAAAACTATGATATGTATATGTTTCATGTATATTGGATTTCTATCCATATGCATCATGCTTCAAAGTGTTTAAATATCATGTTTTTGTATTTCAATGAGTTTTAGGAAAAATCAGATTTCCTATTGAAAAATACATGTTTGGTAAAATACAGTTTTTGATTTTTGATAAAATTTCCTAGACATCAAAAAGAGTTCAAATGTTTAGTAATTGTCTTGAAATGTTTTTCACAAGTTTATATTTCAATATACAATGTCAAAACAAGTTTATTGGAGTTTTTAGTTAAGATAAAAGAATTTTTATCAATATTTTTACCTATTGTTTTTGACCCAGAACTGGCTAACAGGCCAGGTCGGTCGACCGCTCGGTCGACCGCACCAAGGGCCGGTCGACCGTGCGGTTGACCGACGTGCACAGAGCTGTGCACGTCTGGCAACCCAGTGGGCGGTCGACCGGGTGGTCGACTGGAACTGAGAGCAGTGCTCTCTGTTCTTTTCGGTCAATCTCTTTTGGGTCCCCTCCTCTTTGATCTTTCCCTCTGGCCCTTGACAAATAATCCTAGGGCCTCCTCCGTATAATTTGTCTTCTTCATCAGCTCGTTGTTCTGGAGCATTCGCCTGACATTTTCTAACTCTAAGGTCTCCTTACCATATATGATGGTGGTCGCCAAGTGGGCATAACTTGATGGAAGAGAAGATTGTAACAGAAAAGCTTTATTTTCTTCTAGCTTAACCTCTATAGCTAACAAGTGCTTAAAATTCCATTAAAAGCATTGAGATGTTGTAAAATAGGCGTACTTTCCTTCATCCGAAGGCTGTATAACTACTTCTTCATGAAGAGCTTGTTCGACAAACTCTTCATTATGTAAAGGCTCTCCAGCGTACACCAAAGATCAGCAGTTGTCTCCTCGTTCATCACGTTGTAGAGAGCCTCTGATAGGCATAGTATAATCGTCGCCTTTGCGTGGAAGTCGATGTCGTTCCACTCATCATCTTCCATCTTCGATGGCTTCTTCTCAATACCAAGTAAGGCCTTGTGTGTGCCCTCCTTCACGAGCAACGATGTTATTCGTATCTTTCACAACAGAAAGTTAGACTTTCTGTTTAATTTCTCCACCTCGAACTTAGTTGTCGTGGTCGTCTTGCTAGCCATCGCTCTGATACTAATTGTTGATGATCTATCACCGATCAAACAACAGAGAAACACCGAGTTGAAGACTCGGTAGCGAAAGCATAGAAGATCTACCACTAGCAAGCAATTGAAATTAAATCATCGACAACAAAAAAACCATATTTAACGTGGTTCGGCAATGTGCCTACGTCCACGGGGAGGAGGGGAGAAATCTTTATTGAAAACAGAGAAGAAAATACAAGAGTTACAAGAAGATCTCTCTCTCTCTCTCACAACTTCCAATGGTGAAAATCTGAAACTCTCTTGAATTCTTGACACACCTTCAAAAGATCATCCCAAGGGGTTTATATAGGCACCTGGGATGAGCCTAGTCCAACACAAACTCCAATAACTAAATCAACACCGCCTCAGAGAAATAGAAAACCTGTATCCAAACTAAAACAGGAAACAAAACTGTATTAGGAAACTGCCAGAACACGTATTAGTTGACTAGGGCAAATCATTAGTCGACTATACCCAGAATCTAATCGACTACTGTAATGCAATCTTAGAATCTAACTTTCTGTTGCAGGGCCTAGTCGACTATACAAAAATATCAGTCAACTGGCCTATGCCTAATCAACTAATGTAACACCCCGCTCCCAGAATACGTACTTAGTTGCGTATTCAGATTTTTCGATCGTATTTTTCGATTTGCTTCCTGTAGAGAAGAACTTGGTAGAAGAACAAGTTAACATTATGGAGAATCTGGGGCTAGCAATGCATTCTATTATCCAAGATATCCATCTCTTAGGGAATCCTATGCAATTCATAATGGAGATCACAAAATCCCTATTAACAATATCAAATGCTTTATGGAGATCCACTTTGATACAAGCTTTTGTTCCACCTTTCTTTTTAAATCTCTCAACAATAGCTAACAGTGTGCAATCACTAATATTTCTCCCAGATAAAGAAACACTTTGATTCGCAGAAACTAACTCCCCAGTTACTTGTTTCATCTTGTTACTCAGCACCTTAGAAATAAACTTGTATAGCTAGTTATAACATGACATTTGCCTGTATTTGATAAAGAGCATGTTCACTTTGAATCTTGGTACTAATGTCAGAAGGGCGTGGTTTAACTTCACTGAATAACTTGCAAATTTTGGAAGAAGAATTGAATTGCTAGTGTAGTATCTTTACCGACAATGGACCAATGTTTTTGGAAAAAGTGTGCATTAGATCCATCAGCTTCTAGTGCCTTATCAGGACTAAACTGGAATACAACTCTTTTAACCTCTGAAGCTGAGGCAAGTCTAATCAACCAATTACTAGCCTCTTCAGTTAATCTCCTCTTAATCACCAACTAGGAAACTTAGTCTAATAGGAGTTATAAATAACTCCTTATAGAATTTAGGTGTTAAATCTCTAAGTTCTTGCTCATTAGAAATGGAAGTACCTATATAAGTAATGACATGGTTTATCTGATTTTTGTACCTCACTTTGCATGCAGCATAGTAGAAGTTTGAATTTCGGTCACCAAGTTGTAACCAGCTTTCCCTACTCTTCTATCTTTACTTTTCTTCTTCTTTGGCTAACAAGTCACCAAGTTGTTATTGTAGAAGACTTTCTTCTCTGTGCCAGACTAAATTCATAGGGTCTTTATTCTATTCTTCTTGCACAATTTGCAATTTATTTCTGATATCAGAAATTTTTATTTAGTTGAAATACCATCCTTCCCGCACCATAAAATCTGATAGCCTCCATCCAGCTATCAATGTGAGTGATCTGTTTTCGAGCAATAAGTGATGGGTTCAAATGAAGATTTGACATGGAGATAGGGGTTTTTGTAACTGACTCTATCCCTATCCCATAACAGCTTGAACTACTCAGCATTTGGATGAAATTAGAACTCTTCTTGGAGATTCTGGAAACAACCACATGTCATATGATTGCCCAAGGGCTGGATGGACGCGTGTCATAATCTCGAGGAGGTCAGAAATCAACCACTACAGTGCCCCTTCTGCTTTTCCTCTCTTTGGTAGGAGGTCAGGATGTACCCCCGGGGCTATGTGCCCTCGGAGATTCAGAGAGAGAAGGAGGGGAGCGGACCCTTAAGCCTAGGCTCGGGCTGCTGGTGTCACTTCAGCTTTTGGCCATTTGTGGTATGCTTTTACAGGCTGGCAGAGCCTTAAATACACGTCTCATCCGCTGCTGCGTCTGTTAGGTAACTGTCATGTTTTATAGTGGCGCGACGCTTGAAGTTGGTGCAATAAAACAAGCATGATGGTTCGATTTGATATGTGATGACACGTGTAAGATTCTAATCAAGTGGAAGGAAAGAGATTTTGATAGTTTAAAGGCGTCTTTCTCAAACCCTGGCGATTATTCCCAAACTTCTGAATCTTCAATCTTTCATCATTATCGTTGTTGTGATCTTTCTTCCCCGAGTCTTCATCACTCAATTTTCTTCTTCAGAGATGATGAAGGGAGGCAAATATGGTGCTGTCAGCGGTGCGAGCGAGGGCAAGGCTGTGGTAGAGGAGAAAGGGAAGAGGTCTCAATTTTGAACCGGGGTCAGCATAGATTTCGACCCGAAGACCACTAAACTCCATAGCCAGCCAGAGGTTGATGAGTACTTGGCCAAGAATGACGTTCACCTCTCCCTTGGGATTGAGGTCGAGTTTTAACCTCACGGCACAAATTTCGCTTTGTCTCCACCCAATGGTGGCGTCTAAATGCACCCCCAGATTCTGGCATTGGGGTTGAAGCTGCCGCTGACAAAGTTTGTCCGCAGTGTTCTGAGCCATTTCAGAATCACCCTCTCACAACTGTCAGGGGTTGCCTGGCGCACCACCGTGCTGGGGTTCGAGGCTCTTTTGTGCTATGAGCGCCCCATATGCGTGTCAGCGCGAGGTCTTCTACATCACCTACGCTCTGAGGAAGACCAGTCAGGATGCCCGCTTCTTTGTGCCCAGAGTGGGCGTGAGAAGCTCATTGTGAATATGGTAGACAACAACCATGTTATGCATAATACCGTGATCCATGTGTCCGACCCTTGGGAGGCCGAGTCGGAGGAGTGGGGAGCCATCCCGACTACCTGGAACTTGGGCCTGCTTGCTCGGAGAGGAGTGACACTCTCCTTGACATTGAGGCGAAGTTGTAGAAGCTGACAGCTATAAATTATAACCACCGGAATTGGAGTTGGCTATTGAACCCAAACAGATCTCACGTGCCCCTAGTTATTCCAAGGGTACCAGATCCTAGTAAAGGCCAGTCAGCTGTTGAGTTTGGGAGGCTGAGGCACCCAGGGCGTGTGGTCGCTGTTAAGAAGAAGAGGGCTTCAGTGCAGTCCTCACAACCTCAGGCTCCCGAAGAGGTAGTCTCTAAATATTGTTGTACTTTTCTCCATGTGCGACTATTTAAACTTATTTCTTACAGAAGGGGAGCATGATCAGGTTTGATGAGTCTGACGAGGAAAAAATGCAGGATCTATTGATGACTGCGGTTACTTGCCCCATTATGAATGCTAATCGGTCCTACATAGCAGAGGACGCTAGGGGTCGGGTCCTCCGACCTTATTGGCTCTGGAGCTCCAGGGGCCTCCTTGGCCGCTGAGGCTCCTAAGGAGGGTACAAAAATGCTTTTCGAGCCGGTGACAGGAAGATGGAGGTACCGGAGGAGAATGCCTCGACTACTAATGTGCTTCCCGAGGAGGAGGATGTAACGGTGGTGCCTTCATCGACCCAGGTCATTCTAGAGCTGAGCCATCGCTCTAGGGGGGAGAGCAGCTGAAGGTCCTCTATTAGAGGACGACGCGAGGGTCCCTGACCTTGTTGGTCCTTCTGGGATTGCAGCTCAGTCTCTAGTGCAGGCCCCAAGCGGCCGACCCTGAATTCCTTATTGGGTTATTTCTTTGAAGGGGAGATGAGGAAGTAACTTTAGGGTATGGAGACTTCCTCGAGGGACTGAAAGAGCTCAAGGCACTACCCCTGAAGGACCAGCGATGGCGCTTGAAGAACGAGATCTTCAGGGTAAGCCTCACAATAATTCTTCTTCGACTTGATCTTTCATTTGACATCTAACTCTTCCTATTTTAATTTCAGAACGCTGTGCTCACCTTCCGAGCTATTGGACTCTCATAGAGATGTCCTAAGGGAGAAGGAGGGCGTAATTGTTAGGCTGCTCCAGGAGGTGGAGAATCTTAATGCTAAAGGCAAGGGCGTGACCGCTAAGATCACTCGGCTCTAAGATGACTTGGACCACGAAGTAGCGGTCCAGCAAGGTCGAAAGATAGAGCTGAAGCGGCTTCGGGAAGTCGAAGGAGAGGAAGGCTCTGCTGAGGCAGCTGTCCAAGGCTTGGGGAAAGATGGAAAGAAGAAACTCAGAGTTGCAGAAGTGGGACTCTAAATTACAGGAGGTGAGCTCGGAGTTGTAATGAAAGGACATCAAGCTGGAAAAGAAGTCAGAGTTACAGTCGACTCGGGGGGTTTAGAGGAGGCGCACCAATGCGCTGATGTGGAGGAGGCCACGCTGGAGTGGGAGAGGGCTGCCTTCGAGGAAGAGAAAGAGTGCCTTGAGGATGACCTGGATCAGGCGCTAGCTGCTAAGGATGGCGGAGGCGTGTGTTCAGATAGGGACGGACCAGAAGGTTTCCAAGTTTAAGAAGCATAAAGATGAATATGAAGACATGACACGAGGCGTGACTCTGAAGTATCCACTTGAGATTGAGGCCTTCTTCGAAAGCCAAGGCATGGAATGACCTGTGGAGCCCGATGCTTCCGTTGTGGAGGCGGGAACCTCTCTAAGCGTTCTGTCCAGCAATGTTGCTCTCCCGACGACGGGTCTTCCCTCAGATGTTCTGACTGTTAGGATCTCGGCTCTTGATGCCCTTGCCAACATAGATCCTCCAGCTCCACCGTCTGAAGCATCTCTAAAGGGGAAAGTGAGTGTTTGAGAGTTTTTTGTATGAATCTGGTGTAAGACTCTTTTTTTGAACAAATAATGAAAAGTTTAGCTCCATTCTCTTTTTGAACTTGTCTTACTTTTTATTGTGTCTCAAGCCCGCTGTGGGTGCTGGATCGGTGGCAGCTTCTGGAAAAGTAGGTGTTCGATCTCTGGGAGGGCCTTCTCGAGAGCAGAGAGTGCCCCTTGCATGTTTTGGCTCTGCAGGGGCTGGTCCCTCGGGTGTATTACTCCAGGTGAGTGCGCCTCGCTCTCATCAAATCTATAAAGAAGCGACTGGGTCTGAGGGAGGATCATCTTTTGAGCCATTCAGGAGTGTCCTCTATCCGATCTAAGGCGTGTCCGTATAGAATGTTGACACTACTCCCTCATCGACCAAAATTTTGATACTTGGTAACAACTGATATGCATTATCACGACCAAAGTGTCATTGTGCAGGAAGTGCATGACACAGGTGGAATATCTCCAGTTAATAACACTGTATTTTTATTTTGTCTAAGTATTTATTTCGCTTTACTGATTATTTTATTATTATTTATTAACTTGATTTATGACTTATTGTTATTATTAAACACACAAATTTATATTGGAGTATTAAATGGTAATTTGATCTTATATATATTTACCATTATTATTTATTAGTATTTTAATTACTAGCTAGTATTTTTCTTATTTTTATTATTATCATTATTGTTGTTATTATTATCATTGTTATTATTAAGTTTTAGTATTAATATTTTCTTTTATTGTCTATCACTATTGCAAGTAGTACTATTACTAATATTACTTTCATTATGGTTACAATTATTCTTTATTACTATTATCATAACTGTTATTATTTATTTATTATTAATATTATTGTTATCACTAACATTGTTGCTATTGTGATTATTAATATCATTATTCATAATTATATGTTTGCATATATATTGTCATGAGCCAAATCCTCTTGATTTCCCTTTCATTTTTATTTTTCAAAGCCCATCATCTTATCAATTTTTTTATTTAATTTTCAACCAAGCCCATTCTTATTCTTTTTCATATTTTTCCTATTTTCCCTTGGCCCAAGTCAAGCCCATTATCATATAGCCTATACCCATTAACCCAAATATAATCCAAATCTATAATCTAATCTAAATATATAATTATAATTTAAATTCCAATTTAACTTACACAAATCTAAATCTTATTTTCAAAATCATAACCTTAATTAATTCTATTTTAAACTACTAAGTCATGCAATTTGAACCCAACTGAAATTTTGATTTTTAAAATTCCCTAATAATCTATAAAAAGCCTAAACTACTTTTTCTACCTCCAAAGAAAAACCATGACTCAACTCTCCACACCTCCTTCTTTTTTTCTCCTCAAGCGAAGCATGAATGAAAAAAAATCTCGAAGTGCAGAAATTGAGAAACATGCTAGGAAAGATCAAATCCAAGTAAGTAATCTATCTTCTCACAATTTATTTGATATAAATAGTTTATTAAAATTATGTCTATACTATGATCTCCATGAATAATTTTATACATCAAAAACTCAATTAGAATATACATGAGAATGTACCAAACCACATCTTAATTTTCATATTTTTTTCTAAACTTTTATAGCCAGGGTTTTCACAAACAAAATTAATGTCGCTGCTCTCGGCCAGGCCGAGAGCAGCTCGACCACTGTACAGTCCCAGCTGGTCTGTGTAGTCCCAGCCTGGGCCCAGACTCGGCCCAGCCGGCCTGGGCCGGGCAGGGCCGGCTGGGCCGCAACAAGGCCCTCTTAAAAAAAGAAATTCCTAAACCAAGCCTGGGCCTAGCTTGGGCCTGGGCTGCTGGATATATAAAAAAAGAAAGAAAGAAGAATTGCATAATAAAATAATTAGATAAAAATAAAAAAATAGAGAAAATATAAACTAGTCTACAATTCTTCTACTATCTATGATAAAAATTTTAAGCAAATAGTAATATAAATTAACTCAAACCACCCACTTTAAAGCCATTTTCTTAATGGTAAGTTCAGACCCGTTAAGCATTTTAATGGTTTAAAGTCTATTAAAAATCTAACAAAAATTAGAAATTAGTTTAAATTAAACCTATTAAATTCATTAGACTCAGAGAACCATATTCCCAACCCTAAACTAATTAATCAAGATTAAAAATCCTTAAAACTTTCAAGTAAGACATCTTTTAAAAAATAAATTCTAACAATTTCTATTGAAATGAACCATGTAGATTTATTGGGGCCTTATAATTTTAGTGCTTTGGACTTGGGTTCGAGTTCATGTGAGTGTTCTTTTCCTCCTTCAGTTAAACAATGATTTTGTGAAATGATTTTATTTTGTTGTGTAATTATGCTACTAAAATATTCTGAGATAATATTTGTGAGTATTATTCTCATTTACCATTTTGCTTGTTTTATTTCAATCTACCTTATTACACCAATATGATTACCAATATCATTTCATAAGGTAATGAGATTACCAGTATCATTTCATAAGGTATCAGTGAGTATTCACTTTGATTATATAGCTTACTTGAGTGTCATTCAGTATCTTTTCATGTGTTAGTTGTTCGATGTTATTGGCTCAAGACTAGTTGTAGTATAATCTTAGACTGTGACTTATTTCGATCTATAGATTGACTGAGCTAGTTCATATTTGAGGATAGATAGCATCACTCATGTGTAGTATTTATCGGACAATTATTTGGTAAATTGAAACTTAAAAAATAATTACATGTTGATTGATTGATGAGTTGATGAGGGCTAGATTGTTAGATATTAGTTCTTATATGTTTAGTGAATAGTGATATTTGGAGTACTTGGTAATTGTTAATGTTATTTTATTGATATTGAGCATCATATGTATATGGTTGGATCTTAGTATTGTGATATGGAACTTATGTCATTTCATGTGTAACCGTTTTGGATTCAAATTTAGTTGTGATAAATCTTAGAATATAAATTGATTGATTTGGAAGTTGATTGGCTTATGATTGAGATTAAAAGATTCATATTTTATATGGAGTACTTAATCTGACTTGATATTCATGTACTTGATAATAAGTTAGATAAGCATTCATTATATTCTGACAGTGTATTATATATGAAGTTATCTTATTAAAAGACTGATCTTCTGATACTTGGATGATATGGACTTAGAGTTAGAATTAATGGACATGAGGATTGGTGTTAGTTTTAGAGGATTTTGATCGGTGTTATGATGAGATTGATGTAGTTGGATCCGTAGTTGTGGGTATTCTCTATTTTATCCTTGATTATACTATTTGAGTATTGATGTCTTGTTGATGTTGATTATCAGACGTAGAGATATCTTAGATTCAATATTGCTTGAGGAGTAAGCATAGATTGGGTTGACCTGACCTGGTGGCATGTATATGTATAATTGACTAGTTACTTGGATTTCTGGATTTGGTGCTTGAACTTAATGGAAGTAAGAGTGTGTGATGGTCTTAATTAAGATTGGATAGTGATGATTGATTAGATATATATGAGTATGTATTTTATATATTGAGACTTAGATATATCGATGACTTTGAGGATCTGAGTTGATTAAATATTTTGCCCAGATTATTCTATTCATACTAGCATGTCATTACTTATTCTGAATATCATGATTTACCTGAAAAACTTGACTGATTATACATGACATTTACCTGATAACAATATTGTCCATGTTACCATAATTGTTGGAAAAATATTGTATACAATAACAACACCCTCATGTTATACTTGTTACATTCTGTTATACTTGTATCCTGTTCACTGACATTATATATCCTGTTATACCAGTATCCTGATTACACATGTTGACGTCATTACCGTAGCTATCACCGAGTTATCCCAATAATCTAAGTAACATGCACATTAAATACTCTTGATAAACTAATAACATTACATTAAATAACTTACACTGGGATTGGGAAAATTGATGGAGAATACAATATCTGTATTTTGGGTGGACCTAGGATATATGTTACGCAGCCGAAAGAGGGTCCACTGTAGGGTTCCCGAGGGGTGACTGATACCCCGTCCTATTCGTGTTCTTGTTATACATGTTCCTGACTACCTTGGGTAGGGCCTGGTTTAGCGCCAGGAGTCTGAGTCATGGTCTTGGGTATGTACGGGACCCACCTAAAGCATGAACAATGTCTCCAACCGATCAGTTTCAATAATTTAGGATCTTGATTGTCACGTGTGATAGACGTAGTATGTAATGCGTCTATTACAGGTGACAATTAGTGTTCGCTAACATAATAATAATAATAAACTGTTGATAATGTACTGTGATTGATTGTAGACATCTGATACATGCATGATATTATAGATATCTGATTATACTCATGACCTAATGTATATCTGACTCTAGTACTGGTTGACTCTACCCGCCTGATATTCAGATTATGATAAACATCTGATTGAATACCTGATTGGACATATATTCTACTGTGTACTATCCATATTACTGTTTATTTATTTTATTCATGCCATTTCTTAGTCCAATATATATATTTTCTTTATCTGCTCATATGTTATATGCACATACACTTTCCAGTTTATTCTTGCATATTCACTAGGAGTTCTGATTTTCTAAATTTGTATATCCAGATTTGGACTATTTATTGCCGTTCAGCTTTTTGGAGAGGATCATAGGCATCTTGAGGAGTCAGAGTTCTCTCTTACTCGGTCATTTTTTCTCGATATTTTCTGTCTCTTCTTTATTCTCTCTTCTTTATTCCATCGCTTTCATGATTCTATGCATTGGACTCATGCTTATTCTATTTTTTTCATATGTCATCATGTGTGATTGTTTATATGTGACATTGCAGTGATATTGATTTACTATAGTGATTATATAGCTTGTTCAGGTTACTTTAGACTTAGCGTATGTGTGGGGTATTTTTCTCGTGTATATATGTCACCGACCTTCGTTGAGACTCTGTTTTCGCGTATTTTGGAAAGCGGGGCAGGACAGTAGGTGTCGGCCTCCGAGGAAAAGATTGGCCTGCCCAGTGGTGAAGGTGGGCGTGTCAGTATTGCCGGTTAGTTGTCCGTTCGGGCTTCATTGATATAAATGGCCCTTTCCTTCGTGTGGTGCTATATATCGGAGAGGTGCCAAAGATGGCATTCACCTTCTTGTACTGGATGAGGGCATTGCCTGCGTGACCGTCTTGTTGTGGGAGTTTCCTTTGCACTTTAATCTTCGAGAGTTGTTCAAGATTGAGGATGAATTTTGAGATACCTTGATTAACTAGATCATGAAGGTGTCATTGGAGGGACCGATAGTCAACAGCAAGATGGCCCATCCCATCATGAAAGGCACAATACTCTCTAGATTCGGGTTTCTTCGAGTTCTATCTGAGCGATCGACTCGAGCGCTTGGGCCAAGACTGGTCTTTGATAGCGTTTAACATATGGTCGATGGGAATCCTGAATAGAATAAGTTGGGCTCTGCAGCTCCATCCTTGCTCAACTCATGCGCGTGTCGGGGTGGTTTATGGACAACGATGAAGTTGTGGTTTGGGTTCTTCCTCGAGGAGAACTGCTACTTCAGCTTCTCGCCCTCAAGTCCTTGTTTAGGGGGCGATTGGTCGCACCCTGAGTCACCTCTTCGATCAGCATGTATTTTTGCGGCCAGACAAGAATGTCCCTCATCTTGTTAACATCATTTTTAACCAGATGCTTATAGAACGAGTGGGTGACTCGCAGCCCATTAATGAATGCACCGACGGCTACGTCTTCATTGAAGTTATATACTAGAGCCATCTGGCTTTGAAAATAGTTGACGTAGTTCTTCAGGCTCTCCCTTGGTTTCATCTTAACCGTGAGGAGATGGTTGTTGTTCCTCTGGAACTCTCCTCGAGAAGCGAGGCGTCTTACATTATCAAAACTCTAAAGGAAGTTCTTCAGGAGTGAGTAAAACCAATGATAGAAGGCGCCCTTGAGATTAGAAGGGAACGTCCGACAGAGGAGAAGGTCATCCGTGAGAGTAGATCGCCACTTTGTCTTGGAATTGGTAGAGATGAAGAAAAGGGTCGGATGCTCCTGAGTAGCAGTCGAAGGAGTGCATCACAAATTTTCTCGAGAATCAGAGAGTGGTGATTTTTTTCGACAGTGGTGAGTCAGAGGGCCTCAGCTCGCTATGCTCCATTACTTTCGGAGATTGTTGGCTCACTTAGTTGAGCCGCTTTTGAATCAGATCCGCAATATTCTCAATGTAAGGGAACTTCAGGCTATGGGGATGCTCTGAGTTCTCAGAGCGTTCATCATTTTTGTGAGTCTCTGACCGTTGCGCTTCAATGTGCCAGTGGTTCGTGTGGCTTCCCCATCACATTGTGGCAACGGAAAAGTCTGAGCTCTTTCTTCTGCAGTTCGGAGAGACTGTGATTTCCGCACTTTGTCGTCTTGCTTGAGAAGTCTGGTCTGGACATAAGTCATCATGTCTTTTTCAAGGGCAGCTGCCTCGCGGAGTCGACCCATCTCCGTTTGCTGCTCTTCCAGCTGCTTCTGTAGGATGAAAAGAGTTTGGAGGAGTTGTTCATTGGTGTGTCGGGATTAGGCACGACCGTAAGCACCCTTTGTGGCAAGGCAAAAGAAGATTGAGAATCTTCAACTTCAGTGATGTGAACGTCAGATAAGTTGGGGTGACGACTTGCAGGCTCCTCAATAGCTTTCCCCTTTTTTCGAAGAGGCAGGAGCAACGGTTGGAGCCTAAGAGACGTTCTTTCTTGGTGGAGCCCTGTTCGCAGTGCGAGGCTATTTTGAGGAGGGGTTAGGTTTTGAAAGTGGGAGAGATCTTCGAGTATAGACTCAAAAGATCTCAATGAAAGCACCAATGCAGTAGGTAATTCTCGGGGCAGTTATCTACGCACTAAATTATAGAGATTGATGAATGAATTTAAGAGATCAAACTAGAGCAAACACACAGTTTATGTGAAAACCCAAAAGGAAAAAATCATGGAGGAAGAGAGGGTTCTACTATAATTCATAGAAGAATATAATGGTGATTGCTTGATCTCGTGTGCTAGGGTCTCTGGGATTAATCGATCGTCCTCTCTCTCATTAGAGGAGGTCTCATATTTATACAAGTGGGCGTCTTTGGATAGGATTACAGAGTTCACTTCTAACTGAACATCTATCCGATCTTAACTGCTTATCTTGGAGGTGGTTGGAGTCAAATATTCTGATTTGAATTGGTAGAGCACATATTTGTTTTTATCTGGTAGCCTCTATCCAGCTGCCAATGAGATTGATCCATTCCAGAGCAATAACCGTGGGTTCAAATGAAAATTTGGCTTGGAGATAGGGGTACTTGTAACCGACTCTATCCCTATCCCATAACCGCTTGAAGTGCTCGGAGTTTGGATGAGATTAGAACTCTTCTCAGGAGATTCTGGAAACAGCGACGTGTTACGTTATTGCCCAAGGGCTGGATGGACGCTTGTCGTGATCTCGAGGAGGTCGGAAATCGACCACTACAGACATAATTCATACTCCTCAAGCATATTGGTCTCCTCAAAGCATTTGACCAATAGTTCTCCTAATGCTGAAAACTGATAATCCTCATGAGCAATTCATCAAACCATTTCAGAATTATCCTTGGAACTTTGGGTTGATCCAAGAAAAGGATTGTAGATTCATTTGCAGTAGTTTGTTGTTTGCTTTTTGATTCGTGACGTGATTCTAACAGCAATTCAAGAGGTGCCTTGTGCCAGGAATGTCTGATAGGGTATTATGATTTAGGTATAAAATGATGAGGAGTTTGTCAGATATAACTGATGGTTATGGTTTAGTGAGGAGAATTTCCAGGCGTTTCTTCACAATTTAAATGCTAGTCTCCCTAGCTTTGTCACAAAATTTTTTAATCTTTATTTGTTATGGTGCCTTTGTTTCGGGTTCAGTGGAGTGCATTAAATTAATGGAGGAATATAATGACAACCACAAGGATCCCCACGGCAATAAGTGTTTACGGATGATTTGCATGAGAGCTGAAACAGGTTAGGATAGGGACCTAATTCTCTCTATGGGTTGTTTGAGTTTGAAGGAGAGAGAGCCATTCTATGTGTGATAGAATGGAGTGATGCATAAGCTCAAAGGTCTGAAGGAGAAGAAAATTAATGTTTCCATTTTTAGCAGCCAAAGCATGACAGATGAGCATAGCAAGACCGTGTTATTTTGAAGGAAAAGAGATTGTTTCTTGTTTTTGTTCTAGGCCTTTAGCAGAATGGAGGAGGAGATGAGTAGGTTAACAAGTCAAAGAAAAAGTAATAGCCAATGGATTGCTTTACGTGAACTTAGTTAATATCAAGAAACTATCAAGCTATAATTGCTTTCAAGAGCAATTCTGGCAGTGATCTCAAAATGTTGATTAAATTTTCTAATATGAAAGGTGTTTGTGCATGCTTTCTCTTCATACTTTTGGAAACTGTTTAAAATTTAAGAAAATCTGAAAATTTATTTGCAATATGGAGTTTTTTCCAAAAAAATTATTTAAAAGTTTTAAGTGAAGTAAATAAGCAATCACAACTTTTTTGAGGATGAAAATAAATTATTTAAGATTGAAATGGAGAAATCTAAATATATTTGAATATTTTGTTTTACAACTCGGTACAATATATAAAATTATGTGCTCTAAAGTTAGTTGAACCTGTAAAGTAATTTCATTGAAAAGGTTATAGGTCTAAAGTAATTCGTCTTAATAAGGTAAAAGGAATTTCTCTAAAGTTTATTTATTTATTGTTATTTTTTCACTAAATTATTCATGATATAGATACTACCTTAGACTTATAGAAGTCTCACTTCATACTTGACCGTGTGGATCCATGTTTTTTTCTGTTGGCAAGTGCAGTACTTTCAATTTTGTAAATTCTTGAGCAACTGTTGTTGCATCTTTTGTGCAAGGTGACTCATGTTCCTTGAAGTGCAGGATAGTCCAAATTCCAGTCACAGACTGGATTTAACATCTAGTCTGAAAGTAGCCTCTGCTGCAAACCAAACCTGTGGAGAAACATCTCCTAGTGATTACAATTTACGCTCAGTGTTGACAATTGCTTTCAGTTCCCTTATGAGCTCCACCTCCAGGAGAGTGTTGCTGCAATGGCGAGATAGTATGTTCGTTAGCATTGTCTCAGCTGTGCAAAGAGTTGCCGTGGCCATATCTCCACCCCGACTTGGATTGAATTCTGGAGATAAACTCCTCCCAGGACTCCCAGAAGCATTACTCTTGCTCGGTGGATTTACTAGAGCTACAAGTAAATATTTCAGACCTTAATTCAAATCTTTATCAATTCTATGATTTGCGGGATCATCAGGATGCCTTATTATGCTGTTCCTTGAACGTATGGCTGATAAATTCTGCACTTGTTGCTGTTGTCAATTTTAACTGTAGTTTTTTGCAGTGCTTGTATCAGTCTAGGAATTAAAGCTGTCTTATGTCTCTTAAACCAATAACATGGAGGCATCTTTCAACACTATCTAAAAAAATTACGATCTAAATTAGAGCAGCATTGTGTAGGTGGCCTTTCAGACTTTGTGAGGGAAAGTCTGCAGGTGCTTTGAGAAAA
The DNA here is from genome assembly GCA_038442645.1 of Agave tequilana. Taxonomy (NCBI): domain Eukaryota; kingdom Viridiplantae; phylum Streptophyta; class Magnoliopsida; order Asparagales; family Asparagaceae; genus Agave; species Agave tequilana. The sequence continues at coordinate 101,441 of JAVJIF010000586.1, forward strand.
ATTTCTAGTAGATATTAATACATGCCTTACTTAAATTAAAGAGAAATGCTTTATGTTTGATCTTGGCTTTTTTTCTATGCCTCGGACTTGAATGTGCATTTCTTTATAGCAAAATTTTCTTCCTTTACCCTTAATACCCCCTACCATTACCCTATACCCCATCTGTTTCATTGAAAGGCCTATCGAACTCAGCATAGTTTAGGCACTTCTTGTCAATAAACTGGACGGTCTCCTCCCAGTTGGTATGGCATTTCATTGCAAAATCAATCCCAGTTTTCTTTTGTACTACTTTATGTACTCTATCTTGGGTATGTTTGTGTTCGAATGTAGTAGGTTA
>JAVJIF010000587.1:0-30000 GCA_038442645.1 Agave tequilana
TAAGGTGGGGATTTCATTACCCTTTCCTTAGCCCGCAAATCATTTCCCAAGCACTCACTAACCCAAGCCTATTTAAATAAAAAATAGACGTTGGCCCTAGGGACATCTCGGACTCATCTAGGAGATTATCCTAAGGGGGAAAAAGTGTTGGAAAATAGACTCTTGCAAAATCAGTGTCTAGGAAAGGGATTGAGGGCCGAAAGCCCGAAGGTTGCTGGTTACTTAATAAGGAACGTCTCTGACGGAAAACCTCCCACCAACCTTGCCCTTCCCTGGCTGATTAACTTGTGGTCTACGTCTACACTAAACCTCCCGTGGACGATATAATCAGTTAGGAGTCGCTAGGTCTAGGTCAACCATTCTTTTGGCTTGGTTTTGATTTTTTTTTTTCTTTTCTTTTTGTTTGTTGTTTGATTTTTCTTTTGTTTGTGATTTTTTTGTGTGATATGGCATTCAACAATTCTTTCTATCCTAATAATATTCCATATTTCACACCGACTTCATATTCGGATAATTCCAACCCGGTGTTTTACAATATGCACAATCAAATACACCGGGTTGGCCTTATCCGAATCAATATGACCCATACCCCCCATCTAATAACTATAATTTCCATAATAATTCACTCTTCACCGAGTAATTGGGGATTCAGTCCCCCGAGTTTAATTATCAACCTCCTTGTCCACCATATTCACCGAGTCCACAATATCCACAATATCATTTCCAGAATCCGCTTCATATACTCCTTTTTCTGAACCACAATTGAAGAAAAATATGAGGTACTCAAGAGTATAGAAGCTAATCTCAGAGGCCGAGCAACAATTTCACGAAACATTGCCCCTCCAATTCCACAGTATTTTCAAGAGTCTTACTCAGTTCCACCTTTCCTAATGAACAACCATTTGTCATGGAAACGAGTAAAGATTTCTTGTGTGAGTCCACTCTCCATCACCACACAGTTTTGACTCACAATTTCATCACCAATTCCAAACAATTCTTCATCTTTCAACAAATGATGAACAATGAATTGTGAAAAGATGCTTGAATTCCTGACTCATGCTCGAAATGATCGTAACCGTGACATAGATTTGATGATCCAAACTCTTCATTCTCATTCTATTCTAATGTCACTAACCATTCTGTCAAAGAGTCATGTTGTTTTGGAAATCAAGATTCAATTTCAGCACAACCACCTGAACTTGTCCAAACTTCAGATTCCATTGACATTTTGGCAAGTTTTTCATTTGCTAAAATTGAACTTGTCCAAACGTCAAATCCCATTGACATTTTGGCAAGTTTTTCATCTCCTACAAATGAACTTGTCCAAACTTCAGATCCAATTGACATTTTGGCAAGTTTTCTTTCCCTGAAATTGAACTTGAACATGATTATGATCCTGAACTTTCACCAGATGATTCAACTCTACTTCCTGATTCAATCATGACTTCCATATCCTTACCTGATTTCACTTCATTCCCAAGTCAGACTTGGATCCAGTACCCACCTGTTGTGAAATTGAATCCCAATCTTTTATGATGATCACATTGAACTTGACCAATTTCATACTCTTGAAAGTCCCATTGATAAATGGCAAGTTCACAATTTTTTGGAATTGAACTACATGAGGAATGTGATCTTGAACCCCAACTTAGTGATTCAATTCTTTTCCTGATTCAGTAATGACTCCGGTATCTTTACCTCACTTCAATCTTTTTCCAGAGTCGACATTGGATCCTTCCAATTCACAATGAAGTTGAATCACCAATCATCATGATGATCATATTGAACTTGACCAATTTCATACCTTTGAAAGTCATTTGATAATTGGTAAGTTCCCATTTTTGTGGAATTGAACTGAATGAGGAATGTGACTTTGATCCTCCAATTTGTGATCTTCTTCAAATTCCCGAATCACTATTGACTCCTGTTATGTTACCCAATTTGAGCAACATTTTAGAGTTAGTTTTGATTCCCATACCTGTCATTCCTGAACTGAATCACTACTCATAGAAAGTCACATTCCATCATGGGGAAATAATGGTGGACTTGAGCTTCATTTTCTTGATTTGGACCCACTTCCTGAACCGATTTCAACTCCTGAACCTTTACTTGATTTAAGTCTTTTTTCTGAGTTGATATTAGTTCCTGTGCTTCCTGAGTCCAAATCAATCATTCCATCTTTTCATACTCCATTCTGGGACAAGGGTGTTGATAAATTTGACTCCGAAATTATTTTAAAAATTTGGAAATTAGATGGGGTAAAATTCCTAATAAAAATTATAAATGCATACATCTTTTAGTGGGTTGTATCATGGAGGTTTCTGGTGGGTTCCTTCGGACTCCACGCAATAATGATTGGGCCGCCTTTCGTGGACCAATTAGACCACCGGAACCACCACCTTGAGGTAATTTTTTCCTTCCCTCTCTATTTTGTTTCATGCATACATAATCACGATGCATTGAGGACAATGCATGAGATAAGTGTGGGGGAGGGTTTACTAACATAGAGTTTTTAGATTTTCTTTCTTTTACACTTCTTTTAGAAAATAAAAAAAAATAATAAAAAAAAACTTTTTGAAATAAGAGACAAAGTTTAGATCTTTTTAAGAAAATTAAGATGTATCTTAGGAATTAAGAAAGCCTTAATTATGACATCTTAACCTAGTTGAAATAATAGATCTTGTTTGAAATTATAGGCTAAGTAAGAAAATTGGTGAGATATTTTTATCTTGAATTTTTTGCCTTAGATAATATGCACTTTACACTTACACATTCTTGGGATGGAGACAAAGACCAAAAATGCCATATAAATAATAAAAAAAAAGAAAAGAAAAAAATATATAATAAAACATACTTATTAAGCTGGATAATTGTGCCTCAAGAAGCATGATTATTCACGCCTAACGGTGGTAAAGGAAATAAATAATCCCCTTTAGTTTTGTGGCCTTTTTTACTCGAGACCTTAAACCCGAGGGATGTTTTCTCATCTGGTGCCCTAAGACCGTCTGGTTTGGGAGTCATCGGTTAAAGGCTCGCTACAAGGGTAAACTAGAAAGCCTAAACTAAGGGAAGAAAAAAAAAAAAGCAGAAAAAAAATATATATATATATATAAATAAATAAATGGCTTGATGGTTGGAGTTGAAATCCCAGAAATTTTCACTGAGCACAGTGTGCATATTATCTAGGTTTTATGAAAGATAAAATATTCAATCCAATTTTGAATTCTTACCTTAATTGAAAACAAGATCTTGCATGAAGACTAAGTTTAAGGAAGAATGATTATAGGTGGACTTATGACCTAGGATCACTTATATTTTTGCAAAAATAGTCCGAAACATGTCTCTTATTCAAAATGCGTTTTCAAAACATTAACATTTGTTTTCTTTCTTTATGGATTTTGTGGGTGTAATCCGCTGAAAACCCTCAGGAGACAACACTCCTCCTCTAGGGTAACCTAGAGGTTTAACGGCTTGTTGCACACGCTCAGTGCAATCGCGTCACCTGCGAAAGTGGTGTAATAAATTGGTTGTTAGGATTTTCTTTTCTTTTCTTTGTTTTGCTCGGGACGAGCAAAAGAATAAGTGTGGGGGTGTGATTGTAATCCAATATTGCATATTTTACCTCATAATTCCCATGCATTTAGTTAATAAATATATGATTTTTACTCATCTTCTCTACATATTTGCAGGTACACACTCTAAAGGAGATAAAGCAAATAATCACTTTAATTAACACTAATTAAAGTGATTAAATCAAAGATTAAGATAAGCCTCAAGATTTGAAATCAAGATCTAGAGAGATCCGCGTAACAACTGAAGATTTTAGATGGCCACGTGGATAACAAACTCGTAACAAGATCTCAACAGAAAGCGGAGATCCAACGGCCATTACTTTGCCGCGCAAAGCCAAATCCAGCCGCAGATCTGCGGCAGATCTGGGGCATCTGAGCCCCAGATTTCGTCCACCTGTCCGGTTCTGGAGAGTTCTTCCTGTGGCCTATATATACTTCACTTGGACCTGCGAAAAAAGACTGAATGGAGAAGAGAGGAGAATTCATTAGTTGTTGTAATTTTATTTAGTTTTTCTCTAGGTTTAGTTCTTTAGATCCCTCTTCTTCTTCCCTAGAATCCATTGTAAAAGAGAGAGATTGTGAGAGAGAGAGAGCTTGTGTAATCAAGGGTGACACTTGAAGCAACAAGGATTGATCCATTCTCCTTCCTCTACTTGAGCTTGGTTCTAGTTAATGTGCTTTCTTTAATTGCTTTCTTTATTGCTTTCTTTAATCCTTGCAAATTTACTTCATGCTTTGTTTTACTTCTCTAATGGCTTTTAGCTAATTCCTTCTCCATGTACTAGCTAACCACTAGCCTTGCCATCTTCACTAACTCATGGGTGATTCTTTTGTTCATCTTGCAAGTTGTATGGTCTTCTCTTCTCCGATGGGTTAAACCACTCATTCGACAAGTGAGAAAGTAATTAGATCAACACGCGAGACGAATCCACGCCGATGGAGTGACAACATGAGGCAAGCCTTCACTATCACGGAGTTTAGTAAGTATTGGTAAGGTAGTAAGGTAAGCTAGTCATGGAATGCTTCTTCTTTAAGTTTCCTTTTCTTTTCTTGTGAATACCAAATCCACTATTGATTTCTTTTCCGACTTTTCCACCATGAACATATCCATCCTTTCTTTAGTTTCTTTTTTCATTTGATTCATTATTTTTATAAGACATAGAAGAATTCTCGTTTTATAACTTCACTACCACTCGTCAAAGCTTCCATCGCGAGCTCTCCCTGAGATTCGACTCGGTATAGTCCTATACTATAGCGGAGACAAGAAAGGGTACATAAAATACATTTTTATACTCATAACACGTATACCTTCTTAGTCTAATCAGTTCAAGGTATAATTATTGCTAATTAACCTTATTTCTACTCTAAATTAGGAAGTTTGACGAAAAATCAAACTTTCAGCTCAGATTGGCCTGAATTAGGGTTTATAAGAGCCAAATGAGGCCCAAATAGTGAGAAAATATGGTTTTCAAGAGCCGTGAGTAGTATTACATCAGTTTAATGTACAATTACTACTAGTTAATCTTTTTTTACTTTAAACTAGGAAGTTTGATCAAAAACCTAACTTCAGCCCCGACTAGCCTGAACTAGGCCTTAATAGAGCCGATAGGTCTAAACAGGGAGAAAACGTGGTTTTCAAAATCTGGGTGTATTATTATATAGTTTTATGTATAATTACTGCAAATTAACTTTATTTTCTTAATTGAGAAGTTTGAAAAGTCAAAATTTCAGTCTCGATTGGCCGGAATTGAGCCTTATTAGAGTCAAATTAGACACAATGGGGGAAATATGACTTTCAAGAGTCGAGAATAGTATTACATAGCTTTTATGTACAACTACTACAAATTAAACTTGTTTCTAATCTTATTTTAGAATTTTGACTGAAAATCAAACTTTTAGCCCTGATTGACCTGAACTAGGCCATATAAGAGCCGAATAGGACCCTAACGGGGAGAAAATATGATTTTTCAGAGCTGGAAGTAGTATTACATAGTTCTGTATATAATTGCTAATAATTAACCTTGTTTCAAGTCTTAATTGGGTTATTTGACCAAAATTGAAACTTTCAGCCCCGATTGGCCTGCCTCAGCCTTATAAGAGCCGAATAGGGCCAAAATAGAGAGAAACTGTGGTTTTTGAGAGCCTTGAGTAGTATTACATAGGTTCAATATACAATTTCTACTAGTTAAGCTTATTTCTACGCTAAAATGGGAAGTTTGACAAAAAAATCAAACTTGCAGCCCCGTTTTAACCTGAACTTGGCCTTATTTGAGCCGAATAGGGCATAAACAGGGAGAAAATGTGGTTTTCAAAAGCCGGGAGTATTATTACATAATTTTTATGTACAATTACTACTAATTAACCTTATTTTTACTCTACGTTAGGAGTTTGACTAAAAGTCAAATTTTCAACCCCAATTGGCTGGAACTACTTGGCCTTAATAAAGCCAAATAGGCTTAGTGTGGGAGAAAATGTAATTTTCAAGAGCCATGAGTAATATTACATATGTTCAATGTACAATTACTACTAATTAACCTTATTACTATTCTAAATGGGAAATTTGACCTTATCATACTTTCAACTCAGATTAGCCTACACTAGGCCTTATGAAAGCCGAATAGGGCCCAAACAGGGATAAATTATGGTTTCACGAGCCATGAGTAGTATTACATAGGTTCAATATATAATTGCTACTATTTAATCTTATTTACACTCTAAATTGGGAAGTTTGATCAAAAATCAAACTTTCACTCCTGATTGGCCTGAATTAGACCTTATTAGAGTCGAATAGGGCTTTACATGGAGAAAAAGTGGTTTTAAAAAGCTGAAAGTATTATTACATAGTTTATATGTACAATTACTACAAATTAAACTTGTTTCAAGTCTTAATTAAGAAGTTTGACCAAAAGACAAACTTTCAGCCCAATTGACCAAAACTAGGCCATATGAGAGTCGAATAGGGCTAAAACTAGGAGAAAACATGGTTTCAAGAGCCCAGATTCAATTACATGGTTTCTATGCAAAATTACTACTAATTAAGCTTGTTTCAAGTCTTAATAGGGAAGTTTGACCAAAAGTCAAACATTTAGCGCCGATTAACCTGAACTCGGCCGTATAAGAGTCGAATAGGGCCCAAATTGAAAGAAAATGTGGGTTTCAAGAGTTGTGAGTAGTATTAAATAGGTTCAATATAAATTTATATTAATTTACCTTATTTCTACTCTAAATTAGGAAGTTTGATCCAAAATCAAACTTTCAGCCCCGATTTGCCTTAATTCGGCCTTCTAAGAGCCGAATAGGGCGCAAATAAAGAGAAAATAGTTTTCAAGAGCTGTGAGTAATATTACATAAGTTCACTGTACAATTACTACTAACTAACCTTATTCTACTTCAAATTCGGTAGTTTGACCAAAATCAAACTTTCAGCCCAGATTGGCCTGAACTATACAATATTATAGTCGATATGGCCCAAAAGAGGAGAAAACGTGGTTCTCAAGAACCAGATTAAAATTACATAGTTTATATGTATATTTACTACTAATTAATCTTACTTCACGTCTTAATTATAAAGTTTGATCAAACGTCAAACTTTCAGTCCCGATTGGCCTGAACTTAGCCTTATAAGAGCCGAATAGGGCCAAATAGGGTAAAAATTCGGTTTTAAGAACCGTGAGTAGTATTAATAAGTTCAGTGTATAATTTCCACTAATGAACCTTATTTTCTACTCTAAATTGGGAAGTTTAACCAAAAATTAATCGTTCAGCCCGATTGGCCTGATCTAGGTCTTATTAGAGCCAATTAGGGCCTAAATATGGAGAAAACGTGGTTTGCAAGAGCCCGGAGTAGTATTACATATTTTCAGTATACAATTACTACTAATTAAACTTGTTTCAAGTTTTAATTAGGAAACTTGACAAAATATCAAACTTTCAGCCCTGATTGGCCTGAATTAGGCCTTATAAGGGCCAAATTGGGCTCAAATAGGTAGAAAATATAGTTTTCAAGAGACGTGAGTTGAATTACTTAGGTTCAATGTATAATTTCCACTAATTAACCTTATTTCTGCTCTAAATTGGAAAGTCCGACCAAAAATCAAACTTTCAGCTTCGATTGGCTGGAATTAGGCCTTATAAGGGCCGAATATGGTTCAAATGGGAGGAAAACATAGTTTCAAGTCCCCAGAGTAGTATTACATAGTTTTCATGTACAATACTACAAATTAAACTTGTTTCTAATTTTAATTCGAAAATTTAATTAAAAGTCAAACTTTCAGCCCCGATTGACTTGAACTAGGCTATATAAGAGCCAAATAGGGCCCAAACGGGAAAAAACATGGTTTTCAAAAGTCAAGATTCATATAATATAGTTTCTATATACAAATACTACTAATTAAACTTATTTCAAGTCTAAATTGGGTAGTTGGACCAAAAGTCAAACTCTCTGCCCCGATTGGCCTGAACTCGGCCTTACAAGAGCTAACAGCCCAAATTGAAAGAAAATGTGATTTTCAAGAGCCGTGAGTAGCATTACATAGGTTTAATGTAAAATTACTACTAATTAACCTTATTTCTACTCTAAATTGGGAAGTTTGATCAAAAATCAAACTTTCAACCCTGGTGACCTGAATTAGGCCTTATAAGAGCAGAATAGGACTCAAATAGAGAGAAAATATGATTTTCAAGAGCTGTGAGTAGTTTTACATAGGTTCAACCTACAGTTACTACTAATTAATAATAATTCTTCTCTAAATTAGAAAGTTTGACCAAAAATCAAACTTTTCAGCCCCAATCGGCTTGAACTAGCCTTATTAGAGCCGAATAGGGCCTAAACAAGCAGAAAATATGGTTTTTAAAAGTCAAGTTTATTATTACATAGTTTTATGTATCATTACTACTAATTAACCTTGTTTCAAGTCTTAATCGGGAAGTTTGAATAAAATTCAAACTTTCAGCCCCGATAGGGCCCAAATAGAGAGAAACTGTAATTTTCAAGAGCCGTAAGTAGTAAATAGGTTCAATGTATAATTTCTACTAATTAAGCTTATTTCTAAGTCAAAATGTGAAGTTTGACCAAAAATTAAATTTTCAGCCACAATTAGCCTGAATTAAGCCATATTAGAGCAAAATAGGGCATAAATAGGGAGAAAACGTGATTTTCATAAGCCGGAAGTATTATTACATAGTTTCTATATACAATTACTACTAATTTCTCTTGTTTTCTTAATTTAGAAGTTTGACCTAAAGTCAAACCTTCAGGCCTGATTGGCTAGAATTAGGCCCTAGAAAAGCCGAATAGGGACCAAACAGGAAAAAACGTGGTTTTCAAGAGACGGGAGTAGTATAATATAGTTTCTATATATAATTACTACTAATTAAACTTGTTTCTTATCTTAATTAGGAAGTTAGGCCTAGATCAAACTTTCAACCTCGATTGACATGAACTAGTCTATATAATAGCAGTGGGGCCCAAATGGGGAGAAAACTTGGTTTTCAAGAGAGTGTGTGGTATTACATAGTTTCTATGTATTGTTACTACTAATTAACTCCGTCTCTAGTCATAATTTGGAACTTTGATCAAAAATCAAACTTTTAGCCCTGATTGGCTTGAACTAGACCTTATAAGATCCGAATAGGGTCCAAATAGGGAGAAAACGTAGTTTTCAAGAGCCAGGAGTAGTATTACAAAATTTATATGTACAATTACTACTAATTAACCTTGTTTCTTATCTTAATTGAGAAGTTTGACCAAAAGTCAAACTTTCAACCTCGATTGGCCTGAACTAGGCCTTATTAGAGCCGATATGGCCTAAATAGGGAGAAAACGTGACTTTTGGTCATACTTCCTAATTGAGACTAGAAACAAGTTTCATAAGTAGTAATTGTACATTGAAACTATATAATATTACTTCTGGCTCTTGAAAAGTTTGTTTTATTTGGGCTGTATTTAACTCTTATAAGGTTTGGTTCAGGCTAATCGGGGCTGAAAAGTTTGACTTTTAGCCAAACTTCAATTCAGACTAGAAAAAAGGTTAATTAGTAGTAATCGTTCATAGAAACTATGTAATACTACTCCGGCTCTTGAAAACTACGTTTTCTCCTGTCATCAGCTATTTGGCTCTAATAGGGCCTAGTTCAGGTCAATCGGGCCGAAGTTTAATTTTTTGTTTAACTTACAAATTTAGAGTAGAAATAAGGTTGATTAGTAGTAATTGTAAATTGAACCTATGTAATACCACTCACGGCTCTTGAAAACCATATTTTCTCTCTATTTGGGCCCTAATTCTGGCCAATCGGTGCTGAAAGTTTGGCTTTTGATCAAACTTCCTAATTAAGCCTTGAACAAGGATAATTAGTAGTAATTGTATATAAAAACTATGTAATACTACTCCCGACTATTGAAAACCACGTTTCATCCCATTTGGGCCCTATTCGGTGCTTATAAGGTCTAGTTCAAGTCAATCGGGGCTGAAACATTGACTTTAGGTCAAACTTTCCAATTAAGAACGGAAACAAGGTTAATTAGTATTAACTGTGTATAAAAACTATGTAATACTACTCACGACTCTTAAACACCTCATTTTCTCTCTATTTGGGCTCTATTCGGCTCTTATAAGACTTAGTTCAGGCCAATCAGCACTGAAAGTTTGACTTTTGGTCAAACATCTCAAATAAGCCTTGAAACAAGGTTAATTAGTAGTAATTGTACATAAAAACTATGTAATATAACTCCCAGCTCTTGAAAATCATGTTTTATCTTGTTTGGGCATTATTCAGCGCTTATAGACCTAGTTCAGGCCAATCGGGCCTAAAACATTGACTTTTGATCAAACTTACCAATTAAGACAAGAAACAAAGTTAATTAGTAGTAATTGTAAATAGAAACTATATAATACTACTTACGTGTAATGCCCCGATACCGCAGGTAGGGGGACGTTATGGTGACGTACATACGCAGGGCGGAGATACCCTCACGTACGTACGCTAAGCCTCAGTACAGGGAATAAATACAATAGTTACAATAATTCCAGCATGAAATAAGTACAAGAATACCTGCAAAAGGGGTTAGTGATCATGAGAGATATAGAAATATGGATAAATAAGGAAATTAAGGCTAAATAATAAAGATACCTATGAATGGTATCGATGACGAGTCTCCTATGTGAATCTAATGAAATATCTGACAATATGATACTCGGATCTCCAACCTGGGCACGCAAACCCAGGGTCGTCAGAAAGCGACCTAGTGTGTGGTAAAATGAAGGAAGCAGTAATATGTACTATAGTAATACGGCACGATAATAATATATAATACGTGTTTATGTATCAGTGATACCATATAATAGGAATTTAAGAATCGGTAGAAATATAAAAATGTCATATTTTAATACAATCACTACCTAGCATGTTATCATCGAGTCATGTCCACAGTAGTATCCAATTTTATATAATAAATAATGTTGTATAGTGGTGATGTGATAGAAATAAACATGCAGATGTGCAGTATGCAACGTAACCATCCTACTGTGTTGTGCATATACAGTAATGATGTCTGCAAGGTATGCATAAAGCAGAATATATGCAATGCAGAGTATATGTGTCCATGAATAGTGTGTTAATACATAAAGTGTAACAAACATAAGAAAGTGTAATAAGGTATACAAGTGACATGATTGTGGATAACATATCAGGAATAGTAACAAATATTAGGATAACATATCAGGAGTGTAACAAATCAATTTTGTACACCGTATCGAGTACAGATACTATGATACGTACATCAAGGATCGGGAGGTTACATTACGACTCTTAAAAACACATTTTCTCCCTACTTGGGCATAGGTAAGGCCAAGTTCAGGCCAATCGAGGCTGAAAGTTTGACTTTTGGTCAAACTTCCCAATTAAAAATTGAAACAAGGTTAATCAGTAGTAATTATATATAGAAACTATGTAATACTAATCACGGCTTTGAAAAAAACTTTTTCTCCCCGTTTGGGCCCTATTTGGCTCTTATAAAGCCTAATTCAAGTCTAGTTCAGGCCAATCGGGGCTAAAAGTTTGACTTTTGGTCAAATTTCCCAATTAAGACAAGAAATAAGGTAAATTAGTAGTAATTATATATAGAGACTATGTAATACTCCCATCTCTTTAAAACTATATTTTTCTCCCTTTTGGGCCATATTCAACTCTTATAATAAGGCCTAGTTCAGGTCAATTGAGACTGAAAGTTGACAAACTTCCCAATAAAAATTAGAAATAAGGTTAATTTGTAGTAATTGAACATATAAACTATGTAATACTACTCCCAGCCTTTAAAAAAAACGTTTTCCCGTGTCGTCGACCCTATTCGGCTCTTATAAGAATTAGTTCAGGCCAATCGTGGCTGAAAATTTAATTTTTGGTCAAACTTTCCAATTAAGAATAGAAATAAGCTTAATTGGGAGTAATTGTAGATAAAAATTATATAATACCACTCACAGCTCTTGAAAACCATATTTTTTCTCCATTTGAACCCTATTCGGCTCTATAAGGCCTAATTCAGGCCAATCGGGAATAAAAATTTGGCTTTCAGTGAAACTTCCAAATTTTGAGTAGAAATAAGGTAAGTAGTAATTGTACATTGAACTAGGTAATACTACTTTCGGCTCTTGAAAACTATGTTTTCTCCCTTTTTGGGCCTTATTCGGCTCTTTTAAGGCCTAGTTCAGGCCAATCGGAGATAAAAGTTTGACTTTGGGTTAAACCTTCCCAATTAAGGCTAGAAACAAGATCATAAGTAGTAATTATGCATAAAAACTATGTAATACTACTCCCGTCTCTTAAAAACCATGTTTTCCCCATTTTTGAGCCCTATTCGGCTCTCTAAGGCCTAGTTCATGCCAATTGGGGCTGAAAGTTAGACTATTGGTCAAACTTCCCGATTAAGAATAGAAATAAAGTTAATTTGTAATGCTTGTAAAATGAAATTATGTAATACCACGCATAGCTCTTTAAAAATTATGTTTTCTCCCTGTTTGGGCCCTATTCGGCTCTTATAAGGCTTAGTTCAAGGCTAGTCGGGAATGAAAGTTTGACTTTTGGTCAAACTTCCTAATTGAGACTAGAACAAGTTGAATTCGTAGTAATTGTATATTGAAACTATGTAATACTACTCTCTACTCTTGAAAATGTGTTTTATTCCCGTTTGGGCCGAATTTGGCTCTAATAAGGTTTGGTTCAGACTAATTGGGGTTGAAAGTTTGACTTTTGGTCAAACTTCTCAATTAGCACTAGAAAAAAGGTTAATTAGTAAAATTATGCATAGAAACTATGTAATACTACTCTCGGCTCTTGAAAATAACGTTTTCTTATGTTATCAGCGTTATTCGGCTCTAATAAGAGCTAATTCAGGCCAATCGGGTCCGAAAGGTTGATTTTTTGTCAAACTTCCCAATTAAAGTAGGAATAAGGTTAATTAGCAGTAATTATACTTTGAACCTTGTAATACTATTCACGGCTCTTGAAAACTATATTTTCTTCCTATTTGGGCCCTATTCGGCTCTTATAAGCCCTAGTTCAGGCCAATCGGGGCTGAAAGTTTAATTTTTGTTAAACTTCCCAAATAAGCCTTAAAACAAGATTAATTAGTAGTAATTATATATAAAACTATGTAATACTACTCCCGACTCTTGAAAACCACTTTTCCTTCCGTGTGGGCCCCATTCAGTGCTTACAAGGCCGAATTCAGGTCAATCGGGGCTGAAATATTTACTTTTGGTCAAACTTCCCAATAAGACCAGAACAATATTAATTAGGAGTAATTCTATATAGAAACTATGTAATACTACTAATAACTCTTAAACACCTAATTTTCTCCCTATTTTGGCTCTATTCGGCTCTTATAAGGTTTAGTTCTAGCCATTCCGGGCTGAAAGTTTGACTTTGGTTCAAACTTCCAAATTAAGACTTGAAATAAGGATAAGTAGTAGTAAATGTAAATATAAACTATGCAATACTACTCTCGGCTCTTGAAAAATCACGTTTTCTCCCGTTTGGGCCTTATTTGGTGCTTATAAGGCCTAATTGAGGCTAATCGGGGCTGAAACATTGATTGTTAGTCAAACTTCTCAATTAGGACCAGAAATTAGGTAAATTAGTAGTGTAAATATAAATAGAAACTATATAATACAACTCATGACTCTTGAAAAACATATTTTCTTTCTATTTGGGCCCTATGTAGGCCAAGTTCAGGCCAGTTGAGCTGAAAGTTTGACTTTTAGTCAAATATCTCAATTAAAATTTAAATAAGGTTAATTAGTAATAATTTTACATAGAAACTATGTAATACTTATCACGGCTCTTGAAACCACGTTTTCTCCCCGTTTGGGCCCTATTCGGCCCTTATATGGCCTAATTCAAGTCTGGTTCAGGCCAACCAGGCTGAAAGTTTGACTTTTAGTTAAATTTCCCAATTAAGACTAGAAATAATATAAATTAGTAGTAATTATACATAGAGATTATGTAATACTCCTGTCCCTTGAAAATTATATTTTTCTCCCTGTTGGGCCATATTCAACTCTTATAATAAGGCCTAGTTCAGGTCAGTCGATGCTGAAAGTTTGACTTTTTGATAACTTCCCAATAAAGTCTAGAAATAAGATTAATTGGTTTTAATTGAATATATAACTATGTAATACTACTCTCAGCCTTTGAAAACCATATTTCCCCCTGGCATCGGCCTTATTCGACTCTGATAAGGATTAGTTCAGGCCAATCATAGCTGAAAATTTAATTTTTGGTCAAACTTTCCAATTAAGACTAGAAATAAGCTTCATTGGCAGTAATTATATATAGAAATTATATAATACCACTCACGGCTTTTGAAAACTATATTTCTTCCCCTTTGGGTCCTATTCGGCTCTATTAAGGCCTGATTCAGGCCAATCGGGGCTGAAAGTTACTTTCAGTGAAACTTCAAAATTTAGAATAGAAATATGATAAATTAGTAGTAATTGTACATTGAAACTAGGTAATACTACTTTCGGCTCTTGAAAACTATATTTTCTCCCAGTTTGGGTCTTATTCGGCTCTTTTAAGGCCTAGTTCAGGCCAATCGGGATAAAAGTTTGACTTTGGGTCTAACTTCCCAATTAAGGCTAGAAACAAGATTAATAAGTAGTAATTGTGCATAAAAACTATGTCATACTACTCCCGTCTCTTCAAAACCATTTTTTCCTCCTTTTTGGGCCTATTCGGCTCTTCTAAGGCCTAGTTCATGCCAATCAGGGTTGAAAGTTAGACTATTGGTCAAACTTCCCGATTAAGACTAGAGTTAACATTAATTTGTAGTGCTTGTAAAATGAAATTATGTAATACCACGCATGGCTTTTGAAAACTATGCTTTCTCCCTGTTTGGGCCCTATTCGGCTCTTATAAGGCCTAGTTCAAGGGTAGTCGGAGATGAAAGCTTAACTTTTAGTCAAACTTCCTAATTAAGACTAGAAAGAAGTTTAATTCGTAGTAATTGTATATTGAAACTATGTAATACTACTCCCGGCTCTTGAAAACCGTATTTTATCCCCGTTTGGGCTGAATTCAGCTATAATAATGTCTGGTTCAGACCAATCGGGGCTGAAAGTTTGACTTTTGGTCAAACTTCTCAATTAAGACTAGAAAAAAGGTTAATTAGTATAATTATGTATAGAAACTATGTAATACTACTCTCGACTCTTGAAAACCATGTTTCCCCCATCACTAGTGCTATTCGGCTCTAATAACACCTAGTTCATGCCATTTGGGGCCGAAAGGTTGATTTTTTGTCAAACTTTCCAATTTAGGTTAGGAATAAGGTTAATTAGCAGTAATTCTACTTTGAACCTATATAATACTATGTAATACTATGTATTCACAGCTTCGTATTATAGAGGAGTTGACCTCAGGCATGTCTGTGTGGGATTATACGAATATCAATTGGGATACCAATAAGGCCAAGTTCAACCTATAGAATACATAGTATTATATAGGTTGGTTTTGGCAAGACTTGAGTAGTATTATAGGTTCAATATACAAAGAACAACCATACATAAAGGTTTTAGGTGCAGCAGAATTTCAAATCCAAAATTGATCCTCCTTATTGTTACTGTCTGCCTCATATTGTTCTGTTGCTAACAATCTCACATCCAAACTGATTCCTGCCTCCTATTGTTCTATTGCTAACAATCTCACATCCAAACTGATTCCTTAATCCTGACACCTGTTGCATGTATTCTTCTATAGCACTAGAAAAATCTGACACCCATCTTGTTATCTGTTTCATCTCCATGCATATCTGTATATGTTGCTGCTCTGCACGCTTCCAAAATTCCAACTAGCTAATCCTCAAAAGCGCATCTATCTCTAGTAGGCCGTCAACTTCCAGCTCTTCTAATTTCCTGAACTAGTGTTTGTGCCCATAATTTGACCTCTTCACTGTCATTTGAGAAATTACGTATAGTCTCATCTTGTTGATTTTTGTTGGTTCTCCTCTTTCTCTCTCCACCTTTGTCGACTGCTCTGCACCCTATTTAACTACTTCAAATTTCTGAAGCCATCTTTATTAGCACTTTCTCCTCATTTCTTCTTCCAATGTTTTCCTCACTGGTAAATTGTTCAAACACCACCTGTATTGGTTTTTTACGTGAGTGACAGTAAACTCCACTCTCTGTGATTGTGTAATGTGATTATCTTGCTAGAAAAAGTCCCACAGAACCAAAAATTTTCCAATTTGTACGTCTGAGGGGGTCTTTACTCTCATGCTCGTGTTATAGATTATTCCAATTCCAACTTACTCTATTCTCCATGTCCCCATCACATCTTATATCTTTTATTCAAATGAGGGTCAGTGTTTTATTGTTCTGATTTGACACTTGTTCATTTACTATGACATATCTAAAATTATAAGTTGCTGGAGTAATCACTCCTCATAATGTGGGTGCTTGACCATTTTCTTATCTGAACAATAGTAACCTTAGGCATCTAACTTTTCAAGTTGTTAATATTGATTTCTCTGATAATATTTCTCTGCTACCTATATAAATCAATTTAATAGTCATGTCTTAGAATAAAAGACTTGACTTCCAGCCAATGTTCTAAATATCGGATGTTGGCCTAATGTCGGAAGGTAAAATGTGAAGTCAGATTGCGGATATCGGGAAAATTTCGGGGACATTTTCTCAATTTCGGTGTCAATTTCGGAGGTCATATATATCATATAATATGTCCTAAATATCATAAATGTCCTAAAACATTGCATATATGATATATCAAGGCAATATATATTTAAACCATCTTGTTTAGGGTATCCTTACCTCGACAACTTGCATTAAAGCTACGGTTATGAATATATAAACCATGATCACTATTCGAACTCCAAGTTATAGCCAATTGAATATCAAGCTGTCAACCTACAAAATATGAACATAGAATCAATATTCAAGTCAATATACAAGAAAGATTAAAATCATCTAAATAAGCAATGAGAAATTTGACAATAGAAAGCAATAATTCAAAGAAAAATCAAACATAATCCAATAGTTTACAGTTCAAACAACACAATTACACAAAGCAATAATCCAAATATAACTCTCAAACACATTTCAAAATCAAGTTCAAAAGCTTATTCATAAGGTGACTCATGTGAAATCTCCTTTTCAATCTTCTTCCGAAAACTCCGATTCTGACTCCTCTGAATTGATCACATCATCCATTGTAATCTTGAGCTCCACCTCATTGTTCTCATCCTCTGATAATGACTCCGTGTCTTCTTCACGTTCATTTGTCGATGGTCCCCCGTTTTTTGCTTTTCTTTTAGAAGTCCTTGTTGGCCCAGAGGCCCTTCACTCTAGTTTTGATGATGATTAACTCATGTAGTTATTGGTTACTAATAATCTTGTGATATTTAGTTTCAGATATTTGATCAAGATATTAGTAGGTGATTAGCTTCAACAAAGGAGTTTTGAGGCTTTCACAAGTGATTCAAGCGCTCGCGCGTCAATATCGCATCTAGTACTCGGTTAGAGTCAAGCTCGTTGGATCGTGTTTGGATCGAGTCGACTTGGAGACGGAGTTCTACAAAAAGACCTCGGTTTGTTTAGTTTAATATTGTGTTTAGATCATTGTAAAGATTAGATAGTGTTAATATGCTCAAGTTCACTTACATACAAAAGTTTTCAGTTTATTGTTTTTGGTTTAACCGATTTTGGATTTCATGTCAAAAACATAAATATATATATATATCTTTCTATGTATATTGGATTCTATCCATATACAACGTGCTTCAAAGTTGTTTCAATATCATGTTTTTATATTTACATGAGTTTTGGAGAAAACGATTTTTCATTTCAAAAATTCAGGTTTTGAAAAATACGGATTTTGGTTTAAGGCAAAATCTCAAGAACATAAAAATGGTTCAAATTATTTATAATATGTGTTGAATTTTACTCACACATATTTGTATTTCAAAGATCATATAAGAACTTATTTTTGTGAAATTTATGTGATTTTATGGGATTTAATTAAAGTCAAAAACTCAAGTTTTTAATCCCTATATTGTTTGACCTGGCTGTCTACCGGTCGACCGGACTGGTCGACCGAGGCAGAAGTTGGTCGACCGGTCCGGTCGACCGACGTGCACAGAACGTGCACGCAGCCTAGGCTGGGAGGCCGGTCGACCGCCAGAGAGCTTCTGCTCTATGGAAATAGCCCCGGTCGACCGCCCGGTCGACCGGCAGAGAGCTCTGCTCTCTGTTTCAGTTTCCGGTCGACAGGCCGGTCGACCGGTGGCTCAACGGTCATAAATATGACCGTTGGCCGGTCGACCGGAAGGGCAATTTTGCCCTTTGCCAGACTGCCAACGGGCAGAATTTTTGAGGGCCTATAAATACCCCTCATTTTAGCTGGTTTTAAACAAGTTTTTAGAGAGCAAAATTTCTCATCTTTATAAGTGTTTTACAGCAAGTTTTTAAAAGAGTTTTGGGCTTAAAGATTTGATCTTTATTTTGTTTTAAAGGGTTGAAAAAATCAAGAAAAGAGAAGTCTTTGGGATTGGTTTTTGATCTTCATTTCCATAGCTATTCTAGAAGTTTTCCCAAGAGTTTTTCTTTGTGATTTTGATTTTCAAACTCTTTGTTTTTCTCACACTTGAGCTATCTATCTATCCTATCTATTAGGATCTCGTTTTTGTGAGAAAGAATTGGTTTGTGGTCTTTGAGATCACCAAGTATTGTAAACCTCATTTCCTTGAGTTATTGGTATCCCTCTTGTGTAGAGGTGATTGTGGAGGTTGTGTTGGAATCCCTCTAAGTGTAGAGGTGATTCGTGTTGTTCCTTGCCTCTAGTAAGAGGTTGTATTTGTTGAGAGAGGAGTTGTATACTCCCAATTGTATTTGTCCAAATCCTCAGTGGAGGTTTCCTGTGTGGGAAGTCCTATGTGGACGAGTTAGTGGAAATCCTTCTGTGTGAAGGCGGGACGAAGAGCTGGGTGCTCGAACCTCGAAACATATCTTTGTCTTTGCGTTTGATCCACTATCTCTAACTCTCTCTCTTATATTGTGCATTATATTGATTCATATTGTTCATTCATACTTATATGTTTGGTATTATTTGTTTATGTGCCATACTTATGTTGAACCAAGAGAGCTTCATATAGCACCTCAACTCTTATGTAGAAGAATTTAGAGGAGATAGTCCAGAGCTCTTCACCGGGAATTCGGCCACACTCAATGGTTACGCTAAGTGTGTTGCAATTAGTTTTTAATTCCGCATCATTTGTCATTAGATTAGCCTTACACCTATTCACCCCCCCTCTAGGTGAAATTTCAATTGGTATCAGAGCCTACGCTCCTGATATTAGGTTTAACCACCTAGGAGTGAGATCTTAGTTAGCTAATCTATCATTTGCATTTGCATACTCATAGATTGCATGACCCCTCCCATGTATGATGTTTCTGACATTGACATGTGAAAATTTAGGATGAGTATATACCTAAAAACCCTAGGAAGGCATGTTCACCTTGCCGCTACCAAGAAATCTTATCTTGGTAATAGTAAGCATTTAAAGGCCAATACACAAGCCCTTGAGGCACTTAGGAGCACTCTTAGCAAAGAATATTTAAATATGGTTTCTCATTGTGTTTCCGCCTTTGCAGTGTGGAACATATTGACATCTCCCTAGCTACAAACGCAAATCAATGAGGAGGAGACATCTAGTGGAGAAGAGTCCGACCAACGTTGCTTCATGGTCCAAGGGAATGACTCCCTTGAGGTATATTCGGATACTCACTAGATAATAGTACTAGTTCTTCTTATAATGAGTGTATGGATGCATATGCTTTAAATAATGAACTAGCTATTCGTTGTGAAAAATTATTAGAAAGACATAATCTCTTGAAAAATAAAAGTTTAGCATTAAAAGAAGAAAATAAAGATTTGTGTTCAAAACTTGATATGGTTTTGCAAGAGAGGATGAGATTTCAAATGAAAGGGACTCATTGAAATCCCAACTTGACCTTGCCATAAATGAAAATAAGATTTTAAAAAGTAAAAATGATTGTGATGTTGTTTTAAAGAAAAATGAGGCTTTATCTTCAAAGCTTGATTTTGTGATAAAAGAAAATGAATCCTTGAAAATAAAAATTGCTTCAATTTCAAAGGATTTAGATTTGGTTTCAAAGAAAATACTACTTTGCAAAATGATATTGATTCACATGTTTGCCATGCTAGTATAGCTTCACCACCTAGCATACCCATTGCATGCTCCACCTCTTCTTCTATTATTGAAAATGATTTAATTATGCTAAAGAAGAGTATTGATAGTTTGGGCTCCACTTTGAGCCAATGTGTTATGGATCACAAGAAATTGGAATCTATGTTTCGTAAGAAACAAGCACCACATTTGCATGCACACCATACACGGATACACATGCTTCTCATGCTCACACACATGACACTAGGTATGCTCATGTGTACACTTGTACACATTGGACGTAAGGTCCACCTTGCAAGATTTTGTTATGATAGAGTACATAATATAAATTTTGCAAATAAATTTGTTTGGGTTAGAAAAGGTACTAACCCCCATGGACCCAATAGAGTATGGGTACCAAAAGCCACTCCTATTGTATTTGATGTAGGTGTGGGCTCTAGCTTGACGTGAGGGCATTGGTGCCTTGAGGTGGATGCGTTCCGAGCTTATGGTGACTATTTTGGATGCATCACTTTCAAGGGGAGTTTGGTGGGAGGACCACCTTTGTTTGGAGATATAGAGATATGCCCTAATGGTTTTGGTAACGATCTCTTACTCCTATTTAGTTTACATGCTTTCATATCATCGATTATTTGCATGTATTGATTTTCATGTTTTTCATGATTAGTATGTTAAATGCCATGCTTATTAGACTAGTGACATACATGTATAGTATTTGAGATACACCCATGTTCATATAGATCCATATTTTGTGTTCTCACTATAGTTTAACTATTGTGTATATCCTAATCTAATACATGTGTATTTACATAATATTGGCTTATGTTTTTCGTTTTTTGCTTCATGATTTGATTACATGTTTAAGATGTAGTTTTTATTAAAACTTGTATCAATACTTGTGCAACTAGTGAGCCACAAATTGATTATTATATGTTTGTGCCTAATTGTTCATTTGTACCCATTAGATGTACTAGTATAGCCTAGTTTTGATGATTCATGCATTTTGACTTGTATTTCCTATTTTTGGACATGTTTTTCATGATGATGTGTTTTAGCTTCATGTATATGTTAATTTTGCCAAAACTATTGGATATACATGTATACCCTTGAGTCATTTGCCTTTCATGGAAAATCTCTTTATAGACTCAATTGTTTTTGGATATGTATGTATACTTCTAGTTTAGACAAAATATACATATGCCTTGAAGTTGGTATTGTTTTGATGAAAATTACATTTTCATTTTTTTAAGGAATTTATTATGAGCTTCATTGCTCATGTTCATGATTATGTCTTTCACATAATATCTGTACACTCACATCATTCTTGTTTTCTCATGACCTTGTTTTCATGAGTCTCATTTTGCTTTATATTCCTTGAGTGTCAATTGTTGAGTGATTTTCATGTTTTCATGGATATATACTTGTTTATTCCTTGCTTAAAGGATTTTGTACTAGTTTTCAAGATTATCATAAAACTAGTTGCGTTATTCCTCAATTGGTAGAGTTTTCAAAATTACGATAAAATTATGTTCAAACTTATTTAAAAACCTTCTACCCTTTAAGGGCGGTTGGATGGGCGACCATGCCTTGTACGCTCTTAATTGAAAATTCATTTTAACATGTGCATGAAAGAGTAGTAAGTATGAGTTATACAGTTGATCCACATCATATTTTCAATTGGTATTACAATTAATATTTTTGTTGTATACTCATCTTTGGTTTTCTATATATATCTGTGCTTCACAACTTCAAAGTTATCAATTTATATTGGTATTTACTTTTTCATATATATATATATATATATATATATATATATATATATATATATATATATATATATATATATATATATATATATATGATTTGATTGTGCTTATTATATCTTTACATCTTAAAGCACAAATTATGTTTATGCTAAGCTTGATTTAGTCCTTAATGACAATTATTTTTCAAATTGGTATCTTATACAAGCTTATGCATCATTTTTATTGGTATTTCATAAAGGGGAGAAAACTTCATGTTTTATCTTTCAATCGATTTTATTTTCAATTGGTATCTTACTCCCACTCTTTATGATGAAAAATAATATTATTCTATTTGGTATATTATTTTTCAATTAGTTTCCTACGCTCTTAATGAAAAATATTTTAATTTGGAATATGCTAATATTTTCATTTGGTATCAAAATTACAAAATGTTTACAATTGGTATCAAGATTTACAATACACATATATATTTCAATTGGTATCAAAAACAATTTTGTTTATTTTTCATTGGTATCATAAATTGGTATCAAAAATATTTTGATATGATTTGCATAAATGCAAGAGGAGCTTAACATCTTCTCTATATATAGATTCATGTTGAGTGTATCTCATATTGAGGAGCTTGACCGCTCTTCTCTATGTCTTACACGTGTATAAGAGGAGTTTCACATCTCTTTTTATACAATGTATATTATGCGTTATGTGATTATGGTCTAGTCATCTCTTTTTCATGTAATGCATGTATGCAGGGGGAGTTAACTTCACGTCTTTCCTCTTCATGAATGTATATCGCAAATATCTATCATTATTGTTTGTTTTATGCAAAAAGGGAGAACATTTTCATGTCCCTTTATTTGTTATTTTTGTTGTTTGACCTGTTGTTGATTTTGTTATTGACAAAATGGGAGAGTAGATTATTTTTGAGTTTCTCCTTACCCCTTTGTTGATGAATTGACAAAAAGGGGAGAAGTATTTGAGTTTATATATGCATGCCTATATTTTATTGTCTATGCATATATGTTTTGATTATGCAAAAAGGGAGAAGTTTTGGATTTACTTATGTTTATTTTCTCATTTATGCATATTTGTGTTGAGCCTTCATTGCATATCTTTATGTTTATTGCTATGCATGAGTTAAGGGGGAGCTTCTATGAAGCTTAAAAGAATCCATGCATAAACAACTCCATGAGTTTTGTCATCATCAAAAAGGGGGAGATTGTTGGCCCGAGGCCCTTCACTCTAGTTTTGATGATGATTAACTCATGTAGTTATTGGTTACCAATAATCTTGTGATATTTAGTTTCAGATATTTGAAAACTTCCCAACAATATTTGGTCAAACTTCACATAATCGTGGCTGAAAATTTGATTTTTGGTCAAACTTTCCAATTAAGACTAGAAACAAGCTTAATTGGCAGTAATTGTACATAGAAACTATATAATACCACTCATGGCTCTTGAAAACTATATTTTATCCCCGTTTGGGTCCTATTCGGCTATATTAAGGCCTAATTCAGGCCAATAAGCGGCTGAAAGTTTGACTTTCATTGAAACTTAAAAATTTAGAGTAGAAATAAGGTAAATTAGTAGTAATTGTACATTGAAACTAGGTAATACTACTTTCGGCTATTGAAAACTATGTTTTCTCCCCGTTTGGGCCTTATTCGACTCTTTTAAGGCCTAGTTCAGGCCAATCGGGGATAAAAGTTTGACTTTTGATCAAACTTACCAATTAAGGCTAGAAATAAATTAATAAGTAGTAATTATGCATAAAAACTATGTCATAATACTTCCGTCTCTTCAAAACTATGTTTTCCCCCTTTTTGGGCCCAATTCGGCTCTTATAAGGCTTAGTCCATGCCAATCGAGGAGGAAAGTTAGACTACTGGTCAAACTTCCCGATTAAGACTAGAATAACATTAATTTGTAGTGCTTGTAAAATAAAATTATGTAATACCACACATAGCTCTTGAAAACTATGTTTTCTCTCTGTTTGGGCCCTATTTGGCTCTAATAAGGCCTAGTTCAAGGCTAGTCGGCGATGAAAGATTGAATTTTGGTCAAACTTTCTAATTGAGACTAGAACAAGTTAAATTCGCAGTAATTGTATATTGAAACTATGTAATACTACTCCCGGCTCTTGAAAACCATGTTTTATCCCCGTTTGGGCTGAATTCAGCTATAATAATGTTCGTTCAGACCAATCGGGGCTGAAAGTATGACTTTTGGTCAAACTTCTCAATTAAGACTAGAAAAAGGTTAATTAGTAAAATCGTGCATAGAAACTATGTAATACTACTCCCGGTTCTTGAAAACCACATTTTCCCCGTCATCAGCACTATTCGGCTCTAATAAGACCAAATTCAGGCTAATCGGGGCTGAAAGGATGATTTTTTTTATCAAACATCCCAATTTAGAGTAGGAATAAGGTTAATTAGCAATTCTACTTTGAACCTATGTAATACTACTCACGGCACTTGAAGACCATATTTTCTTCCTATTTGAGCCCTATTCAGCTCTTATATGCCCAGTTCAAGCCAATTGGGGCTGAAAGTTTGACTTTTGGTCAAACTTTCCAATTAAGCCTTGAAACAAGATTAATTAGTAGTAATTATATATAAAACAATGAATACCACTATCGACTCTTGAAAACCACGTTTACTTCTATTTGGGCCCTATTCGGTGCTTATAAGGCCTAGTTCAGGTCAATCGGCGCTGAAACAGTGACTTTTGGTCAAACTTCCTAATTAAGACCAGAAACATGATTAATTAGGAGTAACTGTACAAAAAACTATGTAATACTGCCCATGACTCTTTAACACCACATTTTCTCCCTATTTGAGCTCTATTCGGCTCTTGTAAGGCTCTGTTCTAGCCATTCGGGGCTGAAAGTTTGACTTTGGTTCAAACTTCTCAATTAAGCCTTAAAACAAGGTTTAAGTAGTAGTAAATGTACATAGAAACTATGTAATACTACTTTCGGCTCTTGAAAATCACTTTTCTCCCGTTTGGCCCTATTCGGCGCTTATAAGGCCCAGTTCAGGCTAATCAAGGTTGAAATATTGACTGTTGGTTAAACTTCTCAATTAAAACCAGAAACAAGGTAAATTTGTAGTAATTATAAATAGAAACTATATAATACTACTCACGACTCTTGAAAAACACATTTTCTCCCTATTTGGGCCCTATGTAAGGCCAAGTTCAGGCCAGTCGGGGCTTAAAGTTTGACTTTTGGTCAAACTTCTCAATTAAAAATTGAAATAAGGTTAATTAGTAGTAATTTTATATAGAAACTATGTAATACTAATCACGGCTCTTAAAACCACGTTTTCTCCCCGTTTGAGCCCTATTCGGCTATTATATGGCCTAGTTCAAGTCCAGTTCAGGCCAATCAGGGCTGAAAGTTTGACTTTTGATCAAATTTTGAATTAAGACTAGAAACTAGGTAAATTATTAGTAACTATATATAGGGACTATGTAATACTCCCGTCTCTTGAAAACCATGTTTTCTCCCCGTTTAGGCCATATTCAACTCTTTTATTATATAGTTTTTAATGTATAATTACTACTAATTAACTTTGTTTTCTTAATTGGAAAGTCTGATCAAAAGTCAAACTTTCAGCCCCGGTTGGCTGGAATTGGGCCTTATAGAGTCGAATAGGGCACAACGGGGGAAAATATGGTTTTCAAGAGACGGAAGTAGTATTACATAGCTTCTATGTATAACTACTACAAATTAAAATTATTTCTAATCTTATTTAAGAAGTTTGACTAAAAATTAAACTTTTAGCCCTGATATGACCTGAACTAGGCCATATAAGAGACGAATAGGACCCTAACAGGGAGAAAATGTGGTTTTCCAGAGCCGGGGGTAGTATTACATAGTTCTATGTATAATTTCTTCTAATTAACCTTGTTTCAAGTCTTAATTGGGAAGTTTGACCAAAATTCAAACTTTCAGCCCGATTGGTCTGAACTCAGCCTTATAAGAGTCGAATAGGACCCAAATAGAGAGAAGCTGTGGTTTTCGAAAGCCTTGAGTAGTATTATAGGTTCAATATACAATTTCTACTAATTAAGCTTATTTCTACGCTAAAATAGGAAGTTTGACAAAAAAAATAAACTTTCAGCCCCGTTTAACCTGAACTTGGCTTTATTTGAGCCGAATAGGGCATAAACGGGGAGAAAACGTGGTTTTTTAAAGTCGGGAGTATTATTACATAGTTTCTATGTACAATTACTACTAATTAACTTTATTTTTTACTTTACATTGGGAAGTATGACCAAAAGTCAAATTTTCTACCCCAATTACCTGAAACTTGGCCTTAATAGAGCCAAATAGGCTTAAAGTAGGAGAAAATGTAGTTTTCAAGAGCAGTGAGTAGTGTTACATAGGTTCAATGTCTAATTACTACTAATTAACCTTATTTTTACTCTAAATTGAGAAGTTTGACCAAAAATCAAACTTTCAACCCAGATTAGCCAGCACTAGGCCTTGTGAGAGCCGAATAGGGCCCAAATAGGGACAAATTGTGGTTTTCAAGAGCCGTGAGTAGTATTACATAGGTTCAATGTATAATTACTATTAATTAATCTTATTTATACTCTAAATTGAGAATTTGATCAAAAACCAAACTTTTACCCCTGATTGGCCTAAACTAGGCCTTATTAGAGCTGAATAGGGCTTAATAGGGAGAAGATGTGGTTTTAAAAAGCCGAGAGTATTATTACATAGTTTATATGTAAAATTTTTACAAATTAAACTTGTTTCAAGTCTTAATTAAGAAGTTTGATCAAAAGTCAAACTTCCAGCCCGATTGACCAGAACTAGGCCATATAAGAGAACTGGGAGAAAACGTGGTTTTAAGAGCCCGGACAAATGAGAGAAAAAGTTATTTTCAAGAGTTGTGAGTAGTCTTACCTAGGTTCAATATCAATTTATACTAATTTACCTTATTTCTATTCTAAATAGAAAGTTTGATCAAAAATCAAACTTTCAGCCCCAATTGGCCTGAACTATGTCATATTATAGCCGAATATGGCCAAAAAGAGGAGAAAACGTGGTTCTCAAGAACCGGATTAAAATTACATAGTTTCTATGTATAATTACTACTAATAAATCTTGCTTCAATTCTTAATTGCAAAGTTTGATCAAAAGTCAAACTTTCAATTTGATATGCTTGAACTTAGCCTTATAAGAGTCGAATTGGGCTCATATAGGGCAAAAATGCGGTTTTCAAGAGCCATGAGTAATATTACATAAGTTCAATATATAATTTATATTAATTAACCATATTTTCTACTCTAAATTAGAAAGTTTGACCAAAAATCATTCTTTCAGCCCTGATTGGCCTGAACTAGGCCTTATTAGAGCCAAATAGGGTCTAAATAGGGAGAAAACATGGTTTGCAAGAGCCCAGAGTAGTATTACATATTTTCTATATATAATTACTACTAATTAACCTTGTTTCAAGTTTTAATTGGAAAGTTTGACCAAATGTCAAACTTTCAGCCCTGATTGGCCTGAATTAGGCTTTATAAGGGCCAAATTGAGCCCAAATAAGGAGAAAATATGTTTTCAAGAGACATGAGTAGTATTACTTAGGTTCAATGTATAATTTCTACTAATTAACCTTATTTCTGTTTTAAATTATGAAGTTTGACCAAAAATCAAACTTTCAACTCCGATTGGCCTGAACCAGGCCTTATAAGAGCCGTATATGGCCCAAACAGGGAGAAAACGTGGTTTTCAAGAGCCGGGAGTAGTATTACATAGTTTCTATGTTCAACTACTACTAATTAACTTTGTTTCTAGTTTAAATTGGAAATTTAACCAAAAGTCAAACTCTTTTCACCCCTATTGGCCAGAGTTAGGCCTTATAAAACCCAAATAGGGTCCAAACTGGGGGAAAACATAGTTTTCAAGATCCCAGAGTAGTATTACATAGTTTTCATGTACAATTACTACAAATTAAACTTGTTTCTGGTTTTAAATGGGAAATTTAATTAAAAGTCAAACTTTCAGCCCCGATTAACTTGAACTAAGCCATATAAGAGCCGAATAGAGCCCAAACGGGAAAAAACATTGTTTTCAAGAGTCAAGATTCAATAATTTCTATATAAAAATACAACTAATTAAACTTACTTCAACTCTTAGTTGGGAAGTTTAACCAAAAGTCAAACTTTCTGCCCCAGTTGGCCTGAACTCGGCCTTACAAGAGCCAACGGCCCAAATTGAGAGAAAATGTGATTTTCAAGAGCTGTGAGTAGTTTTACATAGGTTCAATGTACAATTACTACTAATTAATCTTAATCCTGCTCTAAATTGGAAAGTTTAACCAAAATCATTCAGCCTCAATTGGCTTGAACTAGCCTTATTAGAGCCGAATAGGCCAAAACAAACAGAAAATGTGGTTTTCAAAAGTTGAGTTTATTATTACATAGTTCTATGTATAATTACTTCTAATTAACCTTGTTTCACGTTTTAATCGTGAAGTTTGAATAAAATTCAAACTTTCAGCCCGATAGATAGGGCCCAAATAGAGAGAAACTGTGATTTTCAAGAGCCGTGAGTAGTATTACATAGGTTCAATGTACAATTTCTACTAATTAAGTTATTTCTACACCAAAATGCGAAGTTTGATCAAAAATCAAACTTTCAGCCACGATTAGCCTGAACTAGGCCATATTAGAGCAGAATAGGCATAAAGAGGGAGAAAACGTGATTTTCAAAAGCCAGGAGTATTATTATATAGTTTCTATATACAATTACTACTAATTTCTCTTATTTTCTTAATTGAAAAGTTTGACCTAAAGTCAAACCTTCAATCCCGATTGGCCAGAATTAGGCCCTAGAAGAGCCGAATAGGGCCCAAATGGAAAAAAACTTAGAGTATTATTACATAGTCTCTATATACAATTACTATTAATTAACCTTGTTTTCTTAATTGGGAAAGTTTGACTAACTTTCAGCCCCGATTGGCCTGAACTATGCCTTATATGAGCTGAACAAGGCCAAAACGGGGAAAACTTAGTTTTCAAGAGTCAGTAGTAGTATTATATAGTTTTTATGTACAACTATTACAAATTAACTTGTTTCTTATTTTAATTGAGAAATTGGACCAAAAGTTAAAACTTTCAGCCCCGATTGGCCTGTACTATGCTATATAGGAGCCGAATAGGATCTAAATGGGGAGAAATCGTGGTTTTCAAGTGCCAGAGTAGTATTACATAGTTTTTAAGTATAGTTACTATTAATTAAACGTGTTTCTAGTTTTAATAAAAAGTTTGACCAAAAGTCAAACTTTCAGCCCTGATTGGCCTGAATTAGGCTTTATAAGTACCAAATAGAGCCTAAAGGGAGAGAAAACATGGTTTTCAATAGCCGACAGTAGTATTACATTGTTTCTATATACAATTCCAACTAATTAACCTTATTTCTAGTCTAATAAAGGAAGTTTGACCAAAAATAAAACTTACAGTCCCGATTGGCCTGAATTAGACCTTACTAGGGCCGAATAGAGCCTAAGCACAGGAAAAACTTGGTCTTCAAGATCCAGGAGTAGTACTACATAGTTTATATAGACAATTACTACTAATTAGCCTTGTTGCTAGTTTTAATTAGAAAATTTGTCAAAAATTCAAACTTTCAGCCCTGATTGACCTGAATTAGGCCTTATAAGAGCCGAATATGGCCCAAACGGGGAGAAAATATTGTTTTCAAGAGTTGAGAGTAGTATTACGTAGTTTATGTGTACAATTACTACTAATTAACCTTTTTCTAGCGTTAAATTGGGAAGTATGACCAAAATCGAAGTTTCAAACCTGATTAGCCTGAACAAGACCTTAGAAGAGCCGAATAGGACCCGAATAGGGAGAAAACATGGTTTTCAAGAGCCGAAAGTAGTATTACATTGTTTCTATGTACAATTAATACTAATTAAAGT
>JAVJIF010000587.1:35000-57500 GCA_038442645.1 Agave tequilana
CGATTGGCCTGCCTCAGCCTTATAAGAGCCGAATAGGGCCCAAATAGAGAGAAACTGTGATTTTCGAGAGCCTTGAGTAGTATTACATAGGTTCAATATACAATTTCTACTAGTTAAGCTTATTTCTACGCTAAAATGGGAAGTTTGACAAAAAAAATCAAACTTGCAGCCCCGTTTTAACCTGAACTTGGCCTTATTTGAGCCGAATAGGGCATAAACAGGGAGAAAATGTGGCTTTCAAAAGCCGGGAGTATTATTACATAATTTTTATGTACAATTACTACTAATTAACCTTATTTTTACTCTACATTGGGAGGTTTGACTAAAAGTCAAATTTTCAACCCCAATTGGCTGGAACTACTTGGCCTTAATAAAGCCAAATAGGCTTAGTGTGGGAGAAAATGTAATTTTCAAGAGCCATGAGTAATATTACATATGTTCAATGTACAATTACTACTAATTAACCTTATTACTATTCTAAATTGGGAAATTTGACCTTATCATACTTTCAACTCAGATTAGCCTGCACTAGGCCTTATGAAAGCCGAATAGGGCCCAAACAGGGATAAATTATGGTTTCACGAGCCATGAGTAGTATTACATAGGTTCAATATATAATTGCTACTATTTAATCTTATTTATACTCTAAATTGGGAAGTTTGATCAAAAATCAAACTTTCACTCCTGATTGGCCTGAATTAGGCCTTATTAGAGTCGAATAGGGCTTTACATGGAGAAAAAGTGGTTTTAAAAAGCTGAAAGTATTATTACATAGTTTATATGTACAATTACTACAAATTAAACTTGTTTCAAGTCTTAATTAAGAAGTTTGACCAAAAGACAAACTTTCAGCCCAATTGACCAAAACTAGGCCATATGAGAGTCGAATAGGGCTAAAACTAGGAGAAAACATGGTTTCAAGAGCCCAGATTCAATTACATGGTTTCTATGCAAAATTACTACTAATTAAGCTTGTTTCAAGTCTTAATAGGGAAGTTTGACCAAAAGTCAAACTTTTAGCGCCGATTAGCCTGAACTCGGCCGTATAAGAGTCGAATAGGGCCCAAATTGAAAGAAAATGTGGGTTTCAAGAGTTGTGAGTAGTATTAAATAGGTTCAATATAAATTTATACTAATTTACCTTATTTCTACTCTAAATTAGGAAGTTTGATCCAAAATCAAACTTTCAGCCCCGATTTGCCTTAATTCGGCCTTCTAAGAGCCGAATAGGGCGCAAATAAAGAGAAAATAGTTTTCAAGAGCTGTGAGTAATATTACATAAGTTCACTGTACAATTACTACTAACTAACCTTATTTCTACTTCAAATTCGGTAGTTTGACCAAAAATCAAACTTTCAGCCCAGATTGGCCTGAACTATACAATATTATAGCCGATATGGCCCAAAAGAGGAGAAAACGTGGTTCTCAAGAACCAGATTAAAATTACATAGTTTATATGTATATTTACTACTAATTAACCTTACTTCACGTCTTAATTGTAAAGTTTGATCAAACGTCAAACTTTCAGTCCCGATTGGCCTGAACTTAGCCTTATAAGAGCCGAATAGGGCCAAATAGGGTAAAAATGCGGTTTCAAGAACCGTGAGTAGTATTACATAAGTTCAATGTATAATTTCCACTAATGAACCTTATTTTCTACTCTAAATTGGGAAGTTTAACCAAAAATTAATCGTTCAGCCCCGATTGGCCTGATCTAGGTCTTATTAGAGCCAATTAGGGCCTAAACATGGAGAAAACGTGGTTTGCAAGAGCCCGGAGTAGTATTACATATTTTCAGTATACAATTACTACTAATTAATCTTGTTTCAAGTTTTAATTAGGAAACTTGACCAAATATCAAACTTTCAGCCCTGATTGGCCTGAATTAGGCCTTATAAGGGCCAAATTGGGCTCAAATAGGTAGAAAATATGGTTTTCAAGAGACGTGAGTTGTATTACTTAGGTTCAATGTATAATTTCCACTAATTAACCTTATTTCTGCTCTAAATTGGGAAGTCCGACCAAAAATCAAACTTTCAGCTTCGATTGGCTGGAATTAGGCCTTATAAGGGCCGAATATGGTTCAAATGGGAGGAAAACATAGTTTCAAGTCCCCAGAGTAGTATTACATAGTTTTCATGTACAATACTACAAATTAAACTTGTTTCTAGTTTTAATTTGAAAATTTAATTAAAAGTCAAACTTTCAGCCCCGATTGACTTGAACTAGGCTATATAAGAGCCAAATAGGGCCCAAACGGGAAAAAACATGGTTTTCAAAAGTCAAGATTCATATAATATAGTTTCTATATACAAATACTACTAATTAAACTTATTTCAAGTCTAAATTGGGTAGTTGGACCAAAAGTCAAACTCTCTGCCCCGATTGGCCTGAACTCGGCCTTACAAGAGCTAACAGCCCAAATTGAAAGAAAATGTGATTTTCAAGAGCCGTGAGTAGCATTACATAGGTTCAATGTAAAATTACTACTAATTAACCTTATTTCTACTCTAAATTGGGAAGTTTGATCAAAAATCAAACTTTCAACCCTGGTGACCTGAATTAGGCCTTATAAGAGCAGAATAGGGCTCAAATAGAGAGAAAATATGATTTTCAAGAGCTGTGAGTAGTTTTACATAGGTTCAACCTACAGTTACTACTAATTAATCATAATTCTTCTCTAAATTAGAAAGTTTGACCAAAAATCAAACTTTTCAGCCCCAATTGGCTTGAACTAGCCTTATTAGAGCCGAATAGGGCCTAAACAAGCAGAAAATATGGTTTTTAAAAGTCGAGTTTATTATTACATAGTTTTATGTATAATTACTACTAATTAACCTTGTTTCAAGTCTTAATCGGGAAGTTTGAACAAAATTCAAACTTTCAGCCCCGATAGGGCCCAAATAGAGAGAAACTGTGATTTTCAAGAGCCGTGAGTAGTGTTATATAGGTTCAATGTATAATTTCTACTAATTAAGCTTATTTCTACGTCAAAATGTGAAGTTTGACCAAAAATCAAATTTTCAGCCACAATTAGCCTGAATTAAGCCATATTAGAGCAAAATAGGGCATAAATAGGGAGAAAACGTGATTTTCATAAGCCGGAAGTATTATTACATAGTTTCTATATACAATTACTACTAATTTCTCTTGTTTTCTTAATTTAGAAGTTTGACCTAAAGTCAAACCTTCAGCCCCGATTGGCTAGAATTAGGCCCTAGAAAAGCCGAATAGGGCCAAACAGGAAAAAACGTGGTTTTCAAGAGACGGGAGTAGTATAATATAGTTTCTATATATAATTACTACTAATTAAACTTGTTTCTTATCTTAATTAGGAAGTTAGGCCTAGATCAAACTTTCAACCTCGATTGGCATGAACTAGTCTATATAATAGCAGTGGGGCCCAAATGGGGAGAAAACTTGGTTTTCAAGAGAGTGTGTGGTATTACATAGTTTCTATGTATTGTTACTACTAATTAACTCCGTCTCTAGTCATAATTTGGAACTTTGATCAAAAATCAAACTTTCAGCCCTGATTGGCTTGAACTAGACCTTATAAGATCCGAATAGGGTCCAAATAGGGAGAAAACGTAGTTTTCAAGAGCCAGGAGTAGTATTACAAAATTTATATGTACAATTACTACTAATTAACCTTGTTTCTTATCTTAATTGGGAAGTTTGACCAAAAGTCAAACTTTCAACCTCGATTGGCCTGAACTAGGCCTTATTAGAGCCGATATGGCCTAAATAGGGAGAAAACGTGACTTTTGGTCATACTTCCTAATTGAGACTAGAAACAAGTTTCATAAGTAGTAATTGTACATTGAAACTATGTAATATTACTTCTGGCTCTTGAAAACTTTGTTTTATTTGGGCTGTATTTAACTCTTATAAGGTTTGGTTCAGGCTAATCGGGGCTGAAAAGTTTGACTTTTAGCCAAACTTCAATTCAGACTAGAAAAAAGGTTAATTAGTAGTAATCGTTCATAGAAACTATGTAATACTACTCCCGGCTCTTGAAAACTACGTTTTCTCCTGTCATCAGCTATTTGGCTCTAATAGGGCCTAGTTCAGGTCAATCGGGCCAAAGTTTAATTTTTTGTTTAACTTACAAATTTAGAGTAGAAATAAGGTTGATTAGTAGTAATTGTAAATTGAACCTATGTAATACCACTCACGGCTCTTGAAAACCATATTTTCTCTCTATTTGGGCCCTAATTCTGGCCAATCGGTGCTGAAAGTTTGGCTTTTGATCAAACTTCCTAATTAAGCCTTGAACAAGGATAATTAGTAGTAATTGTATATAAAAACTATGTAATACTACTCCCGACTATTGAAAACCACGTTTCATCCCATTTGGGCCCTATTCGGTGCTTATAAGGTCTAGTTCAAGTCAATCGGGGCTGAAACATTGACTTTAGGTCAAACTTTCCAATTAAGAACGGAAACAAGGTTAATTAGTAGTAACTGTGTATAAAAACTATGTAATACTACTCACGACTCTTAAACACCTCATTTTCTCCCTATTTGGGCTCTATTCGGCTCTTATAAGGCTTAGTTCAGGCCAATCGGCACTGAAAGTTTGACTTTTGGTCAAACTTCTCAAATAAGCCTTGAAACAAGGTTAATTAGTAGTAATTGTACATAAAAACTATGTAATATAACTCCCAGCTCTTGAAAACCATGTTTTATCTTGTTTGGGCATTATTCAGCGCTTATAAGACCTAGTTCAGGCCAATCGGGGCTAAAACATTGACTTTTGATCAAACTTACCAATTAAGACAAGAAACAAAGTTAATTAGTAGTAATTGTAAATAGAAACTATATAATACTACTTACGTGTAATGCCCCGATCCCGCAGGTAGGGGGACGTTATGGTGACGTACATACGCAGGGCGGAGATACCCTCACGTACGTACGCTAAGCCTCAGTACAGGGAATAAATACAATAGTTACAATAATTCCAGCATGAAATAAGTACAAGAATACCTGCAAAAGGGGTTAGTGATCATGAGAGATATAGAAATATGGATAAATAAGGAAATTAAGGCTAAATAATAAAGATACCTATGAATGGTATCGATGACGAGTCTCCTATGTGAATCCAATGAAATATCTGACAATATGATATCTCGGATCTCCAACCTGGGCACGCAAACCCAGGGTCGTCAGAAAGCGACCTAGTGTGTGGTAAAATGAAGGAAGCAGTAATATGTACTATAGTAATACAGGCACGATAATAATATATAATACGTGTTTATGTATCAGTGATACCATATAATAGGAATTTAAGAATCAGTAGAAATATAAAAATGTCATATTTTAATACAATCACTACCTAGCATGTTATCATCGGGTCATGTCTACAGTAGTATCCAATTTTATATAATAAATAATGTTGTATAGTGGTGACGTGATAGAAATAAACATGCAGATGTGCAGTATGCAACGTAACCATCCTACTGTGTTGTGCATATACAGTAATGATGTCTGCAAGGTATGCATAAAGCAGAATATATGCAATGCAGAGTATATGTGTCCATGAATAGTGTGTTAATACATAAAGTGTAACAAACATAAGAAAGTGTAATAAGGTATACAAGTGACATGATTGTGGATAACATATCAGGAATAGTAACAAATATTAGGATAACATATCAGGAGTGTAACAAATCAATTTTGTACACCGTATCGAGTACGGATACTGTGATACGTACATCAAGGATCGGGAGGTTACATTACGACTCTTAAAAAACACATTTTCTCCCTACTTGGGCATAGGTAAGGCCAAGTTCAGGCCAATCGAGGCTGAAAGTTTGACTTTTGGTCAAACTTCCCAATTAAAAATTGAAACAAGGTTAATCAGTAGTAATTATATATAGAAACTATGTAATACTAATCACGGCTTTGAAAAAAACTTTTTCTCCCCGTTTGGGCCCTATTTGGCTCTTATAAAGCCTAATTCAAGTCTGGTTCAGGCCAATCGGGGCTAAAAGTTTGACTTTTGGTCAAATTTCCCAATTAAGACAAGAAATAAGGTAAATTAGTAGTAATTATATATAGAGACTATGTAATACTCCCATCTCTTTAAAACTATATTTTTCTCCCCTTTTGGGCCATATTCAACTCTTATAATAAGGCCTAGTTCAGGTCAATTGAGACTGAAAGTTGACAAACTTCCCAATAAAAACTAGAAATAAGGTTAATTTGTAGTAATTGAACATATAAACTATGTAATACTACTCCCAGCCTTTAAAAAAACACGTTTTCCCGTGGCGTCGACCCTGTTCGGCTCTTATAAGAATTAGTTCAGGCCAATCGTGGCTGAAAATTTAATTTTTGGTCAAACTTTCCAATTAAGAATAGAAACAAGCTTAATTGGGAGTAATTGTAGATAAAAATTATATAATACCACTCACAGCTCTTGAAAACCATATTTTTTCTCCATTTGAACCCTATTCGGCTCTATAAGGCCTAATTCAGGCCAATCGGGAATAAAAATTTGGCTTTCAGTGAAACTTCCAAATTTTGAGTAGAAATAAGGTAAGTAGTAATTGTACATTGAACTAGGTAATACTACTTTCGGCTCTTGAAAACTATGTTTTCTCCCTTTTTGGGCCTTATTCGGCTCTTTTAAGGCCTAGTTCAGGCCAATCGGAGATAAAAGTTTGACTTTGGGTTAAACCTTCCCAATTAAGGCTAGAAACAAGATCATAAGTAGTAATTATGCATAAAAACTATGTAATACTACTCCCGTCTCTTAAAAACCATGTTTTCCCCCTTTTTGAGCCCTATTCGGCTCTCTAAGGCCTAGTTCATGCCAATTGGGGCTGAAAGTTAGACTATTGGTCAAACTTCCCGATTAAGAATAGAAATAAAGTTAATTTGTAATGCTTGTAAAATGAAATTATGTAATACCACGCATAGCTCTTTAAAAATTATGTTTTCTCCCTGTTTGGGCCCTATTCGGCTCTTATAAGGCTTAGTTCAAGGCTAGTCGGGAATGAAAGTTTGACTTTTGGTCAAACTTCCTAATTGAGACTAGAACAAGTTAAATTCGTAGTAATTGTATATTGAAACTATGTAATACTACTCTCTGCTCTTGAAAATCGTGTTTTATTCCCGTTTGGGCCGAATTTGGCTCTAATAAGGTTTGGTTCAGACTAATTGGGGTTGAAAGTTTGACTTTTGGTCAAACTTCTCAATTAGCACTAGAAAAAAGGTTAATTAGTAAAATTATGCATAGAAACTATGTAATACTACTCTCGGCTCTTGAAAATAACGTTTTCTTATGTTATCAGCGTTATTCGGCTCTAATAAGAGCTAATTCAGGCCAATCGGGTCCGAAAGGTTGATTTTTTGTCAAACTTCCCAATTTAAAGTAGGAATAAGGTTAATTAGCAGTAATTATACTTTGAACCTTGTAATACTATTCACGGCTCTTGAAAACTATATTTTCTTCCTATTTGGGCCCTATTCGGCTCTTATAAGCCCTAGTTCAGGCCAATCGGGGCTGAAAGTTTAATTTTTTGTTAAACTTCCCAAATAAGCCTTAAAACAAGATTAATTAGTAGTAATTATATATAAAACTATGTAATACTACTCCCGACTCTTGAAAACCACGTTTCCTTCCGTGTGGGCCCCATTCAGTGCTTACAAGGCCTAATTCAGGTCAATCGGGGCTGAAATATTTACTTTTGGTCAAACTTCCCAATTAAGACCAGAACAATATTAATTAGGAGTAATTCTATATAGAAACTATGTAATACTACTAATAACTCTTAAACACCTAATTTTCTCCCTATTTTGGCTCTATTCGGCTCTTATAAGGTTTAGTTCTAGCCATTCCGGGCTGAAAGTTTGACTTTGGTTCAAACTTCCAAATTAAGCCTTGAAATAAGGATAAGTAGTAGTAAATGTAAATATAAACTATGCAATACTACTCTCGGCTCTTGAAAACCACGTTTTCTCCCGTTTGGGCCTTATTTGGTGCTTATAAGGCCTAATTGAGGCTAATCGGGGCTGAAACATTGATTGTTAGTCAAACTTCTCAATTAG
Organism: Agave tequilana; assembly: GCA_038442645.1. Lineage (NCBI taxonomy): Eukaryota > Viridiplantae > Streptophyta > Magnoliopsida > Asparagales > Asparagaceae > Agave > Agave tequilana. Next base: position 43,059 of record JAVJIF010000587.1, read on the forward strand.
GACCAGAAATAAGGTAAATTAGTAGTGTAAATATAAATAGAAACTATATAATACAACTCATGACTCTTGAAAAACACATTTTCTTTCTATTTGGGCCCTATGTAGGCCAAGTTCAGGCCAGTTGGAGCTGAAAGTTTGACTTTTAGTCAAATATCTCAATTAAAAATTTAAATAAGGTTAATTAGTAATAATTTTACATAGAAACTATGTAATACTTATCACGGCTCTTGAAACCACGTTTTCTCCCCGTTTGGGCCCTATTCGGCCCTTATATGGCCTAATTCAAGTCTGGTTCAGGCCAACCAGGCTGAAAGTTTGACTTTTGGTTAAATTTCCCAATTAAGACTAGAAATAATGTAAATTAGTAGTAATTATACATAGAGATTATGTAATACTCCTGTCCCTTGAAAATTATATTTTTCTCCCTGTTGGGCCATATTCAACTCTTATAATAAGGCCTAGTTCAGGTCAGTCGATGCTGAAAGTTTGACTTTTTGATAACTTCCCAATAAAGTCTAGAAATAAGATTAATTGGTTTTAATTGAACATATAAACTATGTAATACTACTCTCAGCCTTTGAAAACCATATTTCCCCCTGGCATCGGCCTTATTCGACTCTGATAAGGATTAGTTCAGGCCAATCATAGCTGAAAATTTAATTTTTGGTCAAACTTTCCAATTAAGACTAGAAATAAGCTTCATTGGCAGTAATTATATATAGAAACTATATAATACCACTCACGGCTTTTGAAAACTATATTTCTTCCCGTTTGGGTCCTATTCGGCTCTATTAAGGCCTGATTCAGGCCAATCGGGGCTGAAAGTTACTTTCAGTGAAACTTCAAAATTTAGAATAGAAATATGATAAATTAGTAGTAATTGTACATTGAAACTAGGTAATACTACTTTCGGCTCTTGAAAACTATATTTTCTCCCAGTTTGGGTCTTATTCGGCTCTTTTAAGGCCTAGTTCAGGCCAATCGGGGATAAAAGTTTGACTTTGGGTCCAACTTCCCAATTAAGGCTAGAAACAAGATTAATAAGTAGTAATTGTGCATAAAAACTATGTCATACTACTCCCGTCTCTTCAAAACCATTTTTTCCTCCTTTTTGGGGCCTATTCGGCTCTTCTAAGGCCTAGTTCATGCCAATCAGGGTTGAAAGTTAGACTATTGGTCAAACTTCCCGATTAAGACTAGAGTTAACATTAATTTGTAGTGCTTGTAAAATGAAATTATGTAATACCACGCATGGCTTTTGAAAACTATGCTTTCTCCCTGTTTGGGCCCTATTCGGCTCTTATAAGGCCTAGTTCAAGGGTAGTCGGAGATGAAAGCTTAACTTTTGGTCAAACTTCCTAATTAAGACTAGAAAGAAGTTTAATTCGTAGTAATTGTATATTGAAACTATGTAATACTACTCCCGGCTCTTGAAAACCGTGTTTTATCCCCGTTTGGGCTGAATTCAGCTATAATAATGTCTGGTTCAGACCAATCGGGGCTGAAAGTTTGACTTTTGGTCAAACTTCTCAATTAAGACTAGAAAAAAGGTTAATTAGTATAATTATGTATAGAAACTATGTAATACTACTCTCGACTCTTGAAAACCACGTTTTCCCCCATCATCAGTGCTATTCGGCTCTAATAAGACCTAGTTCAGGCCATTCGGGGCCGAAAGGTTGATTTTTTGTCAAACTTTCCAATTTAGGTTAGGAATAAGGTTAATTAGCAGTAATTCTACTTTGAACCTATATAATACTATGTAATACTATGTATTCGCAGCTTCGTATTATAGAGGAGTTGACCTCAGGCATGTCTGTGTGGGATTATACGAATATCAATTGGGATACCAATAAGGCCTAGTTCAACCTATAGAATACATAGTATTATATAGGTTGGTTTTGGCAAGACTTGAGTAGTATTATAGGTTCAATATACAGAGAACAACCATACATAAAGGTTTTAGGTGCAGCAGAATTCCAAATCCAAAATTGATCCTCCTTATTGTTACTGTCTGCCTCCTATTGTTCTGTTGCTAACAATCTCACATCCAAACTGATTCCTGCCTCCTATTGTTCTGTTGCTAACAATCTCACATCCAAACTGATTCCTTAATCCTGACACCTGTTGCATGTATTCTTCTATAGCACTAGCAAAATCTGACACCCATCTTGTTATCTGTTTCATCTCCATGCATATCTGTATACGTTGCTGCTCTGCACGCTTCCAAAATTCCAACTAGCTAATCCTCAAAAGCGCATCTATCTCTAGTAGGCCGTCAACTTCCTGCTCTTCTAATTTCCTGAACTAGTGTTTGTGCCCATTATTTGACCTCTTCACTGTCATTTGAGAAATTACGTATAGTCTCATCTTGTTGATTTTTGTTGGTTCTCCTCTTTCTCTCTCCACCTTTGTCGATCGCTCTGCACCCTATTTAACTACTTCAAATTTCTGAAGCCATCTTTATTAGCACTTTCTCCTCATTTCTTCTTCCAATGTTTTCCTCACTGGTAAATTGTTCAAACACCACCTGTATTGGTTTTTTACGTGAGTGACAGTGAACTCCACTCTCTTCGATTGTGTAATGTGATTATCTTGCTAGAAAAAGTCCCACAGAACCAAAATTTTTCCAATTTGTACGTCTGAGGGGGTGCTTTACTCTCATGCTCGTGTTATAGATTGTTCCAATTCCAACTTACTCTATTCTCCATGTCCCCATCACATCTTATATCTTTTATTCAAATGAGGGTCAGTGTTTTATTGTTCTGATTTGACACTTGTTCATTTACTATGACATATCTAAAATTATAAGTTGCTGGAGTAATCACTCCTCATAATGTGGGTGCTTGACCATTTTCTTATCTGAACAATAGTAACCTTAGGCATCTAACTTTTCAAGTTGTTTATATTGATTTCTCTGATAATATTTCTCTGCTACCTATATAAATCAATTTAATAGTCATGTCTTAGAATAAAAGACTTGACTTCCAGCCAATGTTCTAAATATCGGATGTTGGCCTAATGTCGGAAGGCAAAATGTGAAGTCAGATTGCGGATATCGGGAAAATTTCGGGGACATTTTCTCAATTTCGGTGTCAATTTCGGAGGTCATATATATCATATAATATGTCCTAAATATCATAAATGTCCTAAAACATCGCATATATGATATATCAAGGCAATATATATTTAAACCATCTTGTTTAGGGTATCCTTACCTCGACAACTTGCATTAAAGCTACGGTTATGAATATATAAACCATGATCACTATTCGAACTCCAAGTTATAGCCAATTGAATATCAAGCTGTCAACCTACAAAATATGAACATAGAATCAATATTCAAGTCAATATACAAGAAAGATTAAAATCATCTAAATAAGCAATGAGAAATTTGACAATAGAAAGCAATAATTCAAAGAAAAATCAAACATAATCCAATAGTTTACAGTTCAAACAACACAGTTACACAAAGCAATAATCCAAATATAATTCTCAAACACATTTCAAAATCAAGTTCAAAAGCTTATTCATAAGGTGACTCATGTGAAATCTCCTTTTCAATCTTCTTCCGAAAACTCCGATTCTGACTCCTCTGAATTGATCACATCATCCATTGTAATCTTGAGCTCCACCTCATTGTTCTCATCCTCTGATAATGACTCCGTGTCTTCTTCACGTTCATTTGTCGATGGTCCCCCGTTTTTTGCTTTTCTTTTAGAAGTCCTTGTTGGCCCAGAGGCCCTTCACTCTAGTTTTGATGATGATTAACTCATGTAGTTATTGGTTACTAATAATCTTGTGATATTTAGTTTCAGATATTTGATCAAGATATTAGTAGGTGATTAGCTTCAACAAAGGAGTTTTGAGGCTTTCACATGGTGATTCAAGCGCTCGCGCGTCAAGATCGCATCTAGCACTCGGTTAGAGTCAAGCTCGTTGGATCGTGTTTGGATCGAGTCGACTTGGAGACGGAGTTCTACAAGAAGACCTCGGTTTGTTTAGTTTAATATTGTGTTTAGATCATTGTAAAGATTAGATAGTGTTAATATGCTCAAGTTCACTTACATACAAAAGTTTTCAGTTTATTGGTTTTTGGTTTTCGGTTTAACCGATTTTGGATTTCATGTCAAAAACATAGATATATATATATATCTTTCTATGTATATTGGATTCTATCCATATACAACATGCTTCAAAGTTGTTTCAATATCATGTTTTTATATTTACATGAGTTTTGGAGAAAACGATTTTTCATTTCAAAAATTCAGGTTTTGAAAAATACGGATTTTGGTTTAAGGCAAAATCTCAAGAACACAAAAATGGTTCAAATTATTTATAATATGTGTTGAATTTTACTCACACATATTTGTATTTCAAAGATCATATAAGAACTTATTTTTGTGAAATTTATGTGATTTTATGGGATTTAATTAAAGTCAAAAACTCAAGTTTTTAATCCCTATATTGTTTGACCTGGCTGTCTACCGGTCGACCGGACTGGTCGACCGAGGCAGAAGTCGGTCGACCGGTCCGGTCGACCGACGTGCACAGAACGTGCACGCAGCCTAGGCTGGGAGGCCGGTCGACCGCCAGAGAGCTTCTGCTCTCTGGAAATAGCCCCGGTCGACCGCCCGGTCGACCGGCAGAGAGCTCTGCTCTCTGTTTCCAGTTTCCGGTCGACAGGCCGGTCGACCGGTGGCTCAACGGTCATAAATATGACCGTTGGCCGGTCGACCGGAAGGGCAATTTTGCCCTTTGCCAGACTGCCAACGGGCAGAATTTTTGAGGGCTATAAATACCCCTCATTTTAGCTGGTTTTAAACAAGTTTTTAGAGAGCAAAATTTCTCATCTTTACAAGTGTTTTACAGCAAGTTTTTAAAAGAGTTTTGGGCTTAAAGATTTGATCTTTATTTTGTTTTAAAGGGTTGGAAAAATCAAGAAAAGAGAAGTCTTTGGGATTGGTTTTTGATCTTCATTTCCATAGCTATTCTAGAAGTTTTCCCAAGAGTTTTTCTTTGTGATTTTGATTTTCAAACTCTTTGTTTTTCTCACACTTGAGCTATCTATCTATCCTATCTATTAGGATCTCGTTTTTGTGAGAAAGAATTGGTTTGTGGTCTTTGAGATCACCAAGTATTGTAAACCTCATTTCCTTGAGTTATTGGTATCCCTCTTGTGTAGAGGTGATTGTGGAGGTTGTGTTGGAATCCCTCTAAGTGTAGAGGTGATTCGTGTTGTGCCTTGCCTCTAGTGAGAGGTTGTATTTGTTGAGAGAGGAGTTGTGTACTCCCAAGTTGTATTTGTCCAAATCCTCAGTGGAGGTTTCCTGTGTGGGAAGTCCTGTGTGGACGAGTTAGTGGAAATCCTTCTGTGTGAAGGCGGGGACGTAGAGCTGGGTGCTCGAACCTCGAAACATATCTTTGTGTTTGCGTTTGATCCACTATCTCTAACTCTCTCTCTTATATTGTGCCTTGTATTGATTCATATTGTTCATTCATACTTATATGCTTGGTATTATTTGTTTATGTGCCATACTTATGTTGAACCAAGAGAGCTTCATATAGCACCTCAACTCTTATTTAGAAGAATTTAGAGGAGATAGTCCAGAGCTCTTCACCGGGAATTCGGCTACACTCATTGGTTACACTAAGTGTGTTGCAATTAGTTTTTAATTCCGCATCATTTGTCATTAGATTAGCCTTACACCTATTCACCCCCCCTCTAGGTGAAATTTCAATTGGTATCAGAGCCTACGCTCCTGATATTAGGTTTAACCACCTAGGAGTGAGATCTTGGTTAGCTAATCTATCATTTGCATTTGCACACTCATAGATTGCATGACCCCTCCCATGTATGATGTTTCCGACATTGACATGTGAAAATTTAGGATGAGTATATACCTAAAAACCCTAGGAAGGCATGTTCACCTTGCCGCTACCAAGAAATCTTATCTTGGTAATAGTAAGCATTTAAAGGCCAATACACAAGCCCTTGAGGCACTTAGGAGCACTCTTAGCAAAGAATATTTAAATATGGTTTCTCATTGTGTTTCCGCCTTTGCAGTGTGGAACATATTGACATCTCCCGAGCTACAAACGCAAATCAATGAGGAGGAGACATCTAGTGGAGAAGAGTCCGACCAACGTTGCTTCATGGTCCAAGGGAATGACTCCCTTGAGGTATATTCGGATACTCAACTAGATAATAGTACTAGTTCTTCTTGTAATGAGTGTATGGATGCATATGCTTTAAATAATGAACTAGCTATTCGTTGTGAAAAATTATTAGAAAGACATAATCTCTTGAAAAATAAAAGTTTAGCATTAAAAGAAGAAAATAAAGATTTGTGTTCAAAACTTGATATGGTTTTGCAAGAGAGGATGAGATTTCAAATGAAAGGGACTCATTGAAATCCCAACTTGACCTTGCCATAAATGAAAATAAGATTTTAAAAAGTAAAAATGATTGTGATGTTGTTTTAAAGAAAAATGAGGCTTTATCTTCAAAGCTTGATTTTGTGATAAAAGAAAATGAATCCTTGAAAATAAAAATTGCTTCAATTTCAAAGGATTTGGATTTGGTTTCAAAGAAAAATACTACTTTGCAAAATGATATTGATTCACATGTTTGCCATGCTAGTATAGCTTCACCACCTAGCATACCCATTGCATGCTCCACCTCTTCTTCTATTATTGAAAATGATTTAATTATGCTAAAGAAGAGTATTGATAGTTTGGGCTCCACTTTGAGCCAATGTGCTATGGATCACAAGAAATTGGAATCTATGTTTCGTAAGAAACAAGCACCACATTTGCATGCACACCATACACGGCATACACATGCTTCTCATGCTCACACACATGACACTAGGTATGCTCATGTGTACACTTGTACACATTGTGGACGTAAGGGCCACCTTGCAAGATTTTGTTATGATAGAGTACATAATGTAAATTTTGCAAATAAATTTGTTTGGGTTAGAAAAGGTACTAACCCCCATGGACCCAATAGAGTATGGGTACCAAAAGCCACTCCTATTGTATTTGATGTAGGTGTGGGCTCTCGCTTGACGTGAGGGCATTGGTGCCTTGAGGTGGATGCGTTCCGAGCTTATGGTGACTATTTTGGATGCATCACTTTCAAGGGGAGTTTGGTGGGAGGACCACCTTGGTTTGGAGATATAGAGATATGCCCTAATGGTTTTGGTAACGATCTCTTACTCCTATTTAGTTTACATGCTTTCATATCATCGATTATTTGCATGTATTGATTTTCATGTTTTTCATGATTAGTATGTTAAATGCCATGCTTATTAGACTAGTGACATACATGTATAGTATTTGAGATACACCCATGTTCATATGGATCCATATTTTGTGTTCTCACTATAGTTTAACTATTGTGTATATCCTAATCTAATACATGTGTATTTACATAATATTGGCTTATGTTTTTCGTTTTATGCTTCATGATTTGATTACATGTTTAAGATGTAGTTTTTATTAAAACTTGTGTCAATACTTGTGCAACTAGTGAGCCACAAATTGATTATTATATGTTTGTGCCTAATTGTTCATTTGTACCCATTAGATGTACTAGTATAGCCTAGTTTTGATGATTCATGCATTTTGACTTGTATTTCCTATTTTTGGACATGTTTTTCATGATGATGTGTTTTAGCTTCATGTATATGTTAATTTTGCCAAAACTATTGGATATACATGTATACCCTTGAGTCATTTGCCTTTCATGGAAAATCTCTTTATAGACTCAATTGTGTTTGGATATGTATGTATACTTCTAGTTTAGACAAAATATACATATGCCTTGAAGTTGGTATTGTTTTGATGAAAATTAAATTTTCATTTTTTTTAAGGAATTTATTATGAGCTTCATTGCTCATGTTCATGATTATGTCTTTCACATAATATCTGTACACTCACATCATTCTTGTTTTCTCATGACCTTGTTTTCATGAGTCTCATTTTGCTTTATATTCCTTGAGTGTCAATTGTTGAGTGATTTTCATGTTTTCATGGATATATACTTGTTTATTCCTTGCTTAAAGGATTTCGTACTAGTTTTCAAGATTATCATAAAACTAGTTGCGTTATTCTTCAATTGGTAGAGTTTTCAAAATTATGATAAAATTATGTTCAAACTTATTTTTAAAAACCTTCTACCCTTTAAGGGCGGTTGGATGGGCGACCATGCCTTGTATGCTCTTAATTGAAAATTCATTTTAACATGTGCATGAAAGAGTAGTAGGTATGAGTTATACATTTGATCCACATCATATTTTCAATTGGTATTACAATTGATATTTTTTGTTGTATACTCATCTTTGGTTTTCTATATATATCTATGCTTCACAACTTCAAAGGTATCAATTTATATTGGTATTTACTTTTTCATATATATATATATATATATATATATATATATATATATATATATATATATATATATATATATATATATATATATATATGATTTGATTGTGCTTACTATATCTTTACATCTTAAAGCACAAATTATGTTTATGCTAAGCTTGATTTAGTCCTTAATGACAATTATTTTTCAAATTGGTATCTTATACAAGCTTATGCATCATTTTTATTGGTATTTCATAAAGGGGAGAAAACTTCATGTTTTATCTTTCAATCGATTTTATTTTCAATTGGTATCTTACTCCCACTCTTTATGATGAAAAATAATATTATTCTATTTGGTATATTATTTTTCAATTAGTTTCCTACGCTCTTAATGAAAAATATTTTAATTTGGAATATGCTAATATTTTCATTTGGTATCAAAATTACAAAATGTTTACAATTGGTATCAAGATTTACAATACACATATATATTTCAATTGGTATCAAAAACATTTTTGTTTATTTTTCATTGGTATCATAAATTGGTATCAAAAATATTTTGATATGATTTGCATATATGCAAGAGGAGCTTAACATCTTCTCTATATATAGATTCATGTTGAGTGTATCTCATATTGAGGAGCTTGACCGCTCTTCTCTATGTCTTACACGTGTATAGGAGGAGCTTCACATCTCTTTTTATACAATGTATATTATGCGTTATGTGATTATGGTCTAGTCATCTCTTTTTCATGTAATGCATGTATGCAGGGGGAGTTAACTTCACGTCTTTCCTCTTCATGAATGTATATCGCAAATATCTATCATTATTGTTTGTTTTATGCAAAAAGGGAGAACATTTTCATGTCCCTTTATTTGTTATTTTTGTTGTTTGACCCGTTGTTGATTTTGTTATTGACAAAATGGGAGAGTAGATTGTTTTTGAGTTTCTCCTTACCCCTTTGTTGATGAATTGACAAAAAGGGGGAGAAGTATTTGAGTTTATATATGCATGCCTATATTTTATTGTCTATGCATATATGTTTTGATTATGCAAAAAGGGGAGAAGTTTTGGATTTACTTATGTTTATTTTCTCATTTATGCATATTTGTGTTGAGCCTTCATTGCATATCTTTATGTTTATTGCTATGCATGAGTTAAGGGGGAGCTTCTATGAAGCTTAACTTTAATCCATGCATATACAACTCCATGAGTTTTGTCATCATCAAAAAGGGGGAGATTGTTGGCCCAGAGGCCCTTCACTCTAGTTTTGATGATGATTAACTCATGTAGTTATTGGTTACCAATAATCTTGTGATATTTAGTTTCAGATATTTGAAAACTTCCCAACAATATTTGGTCAAACTTCACATAATCGTGGCTGAAAATTTGATTTTTGGTCAAACTTTCCAATTAAGACTAGAAACAAGCTTAATTGGCAGTAATTGTACATAGAAACTATATAATACCACTCATGGCTCTTGAAAACTATATTTTCTCCCCGTTTGGGTCCTATTCGGCTATATTAAGGCCTAATTCAGGCCAATAAGGGGCTGAAAGTTTGACTTTCATTGAAACTTAAAAATTTAGAGTAGAAATAAGGTAAATTAGTAGTAATTGTACATTGAAACTAGGTAATACTACTTTCGGCTATTGAAAACTATGTTTTCTCCCCGTTTGGGCCTTATTCGACTCTTTTAAGGCCTAGTTCAGGCCAATCGGGGATAAAAGTTTGACTTTTGGTCAAACTTACCAATTAAGGCTAGAAATAAAATTAATAAGTAGTAATTATGCATAAAAACTATGTCATAATACTTCCGTCTCTTCAAAACTATGTTTTCCCCCTTTTTGGGCCCTATTCGGCTCTTATAAGGCTTAGTCCATGCCAATCGAGGAGGAAAGTTAGACTACTGGTCAAACTTCCCGATTAAGACTAGAATAACATTAATTTGTAGTGCTTGTAAAATAAAATTATGTAATACCACACATAGCTCTTGAAAACTATGTTTTCTCTCTGTTTGGGCCCTATTTGGCTCTAATAAGGCCTAGTTCAAGGCTAGTCGGCGATGAAAGATTGAATTTTGGTCAAACTTTCTAATTGAGACTAGAACAAGTTAAATTCGCAGTAATTGTATATTGAAACTATGTAATACTACTCCCGGCTCTTGAAAACCGTGTTTTATCCCCGTTTGGGCTGAATTCAGCTATAATAATGTCTCGTTCAGACCAATCGGGGCTGAAAGTATGACTTTTGGTCAAACTTCTCAATTAAGACTAGAAAAAAGGTTAATTAGTAAAATCGTGCATAGAAACTATGTAATACTACTCCCGGTTCTTGAAAACCACATTTTCCCCGTCATCAGCACTATTCGGCTCTAATAAGACCAAATTCAGGCTAATCGGGGCTGAAAGGATGATTTTTTTTATCAAACTTCCCAATTTAGAGTAGGAATAAGGTTAATTAGCAATAATTCTACTTTGAACCTATGTAATACTACTCACGGCACTTGAAGACCATATTTTCTTCCTATTTGAGCCCTATTCAGCTCTTATATGCCCAGTTCAGGCCAATTGGGGCTGAAAGTTTGACTTTTGGTCAAACTTCCCAATTAAGCCTTGAAACAAGATTAATTAGTAGTAATTATATATAAAACAATGAATACCACTATCGACTCTTGAAAACCACGTTTACTTCTGTTTGGGCCCTATTCGGTGCTTATAAGGCCTAGTTCAGGTCAATCGGGGCTGAAACATTGACTTTTGGTCAAACTTCCCAATTAAGACCAGAAACATGATTAATTAGGAGTAACTGTACAAAAAACTATGTAATACTGCCCATGACTCTTTAACACCACATTTTCTCCCTATTTGAGCTCTATTCGGCTCTTGTAAGGCTCTGTTCTAGCCATTCGGGGCTGAAAGTTTGACTTTGGTTCAAACTTCTCAATTAAGCCTTGAAACAAGGTTTAAGTAGTAGTAAATGTACATAGAAACTATGTAATACTACTTTCGGCTCTTGAAAACCACGTTTTCTCCCGTTTGGCCCTATTCGGCGCTTATAAGGCCCAGTTCAGGCTAATCAAGGTTGAAATATTGACTGTTGGTCAAACTTCTCAATTAAAACCAGAAACAAGGTAAATTTGTAGTAATTATAAATAGAAACTATATAATACTACTCACGACTCTTGAAAAACACATTTTCTCCCTATTTGGGCCCTATGTAAGGCCAAGTTCAGGCCAGTCGGGGCTTAAAGTTTGACTTTTGGTCAAACTTCTCAATTAAAAATTGAAATAAGGTTAATTAGTAGTAATTTTATATAGAAACTATGTAATACTAATCACGGCTCTTAAAACCACGTTTTCTCCCCGTTTGAGCCCTATTCGGCTATTATATGGCCTAGTTCAAGTCCAGTTCAGGCCAATCAGGGCTGAAAGTTTGACTTTTGGTCAAATTTTTGAATTAAGACTAGAAACTAGGTAAATTATTAGTAACTATATATAGGGACTATGTAATACTCCCGTCTCTTGAAAACCATGTTTTCTCCCCGTTTAGGCCATATTCAACTCTTTTATTATATAGTTTTTAATGTATAATTACTACTAATTAACCTTGTTTTCTTAATTGGGAAGTCTGATCAAAAGTCAAACTTTCAGCCCCGGTTGGCTGGAATTGGGCCTTATAGAGTCGAATAGGGCACAACGGGGGAAAATATGGTTTTCAAGAGACGGAAGTAGTATTACATAGCTTCTATGTATAACTACTACAAATTAAAATTATTTCTAATCTTATTTAAGAAGTTTGACTAAAAATTAAACTTTTAGCCCTGATATGACCTGAACTAGGCCATATAAGAGACGAATAGGACCCTAACAGGGAGAAAATGTGGTTTTCCAGAGCCGGGGGTAGTATTACATAGTTCTATGTATAATTTCTTCTAATTAACCTTGTTTCAAGTCTTAATTGGGAAGTTTGACCAAAATTCAAACTTTCAGCCCGATTGGTCTGAACTCAGCCTTATAAGAGTCGAATAGGACCCAAATAGAGAGAAGCTGTGGTTTTCGAAAGCCTTGAGTAGTATTATAGGTTCAATATACAATTTCTACTAATTAAGCTTATTTCTACGCTAAAATAGGAAGTTTGACAAAAAAAATAAAACTTTCAGCCCCGTTTAACCTGAACTTGGCTTTATTTGAGCCGAATAGGGCATAAACGGGGAGAAAACGTGGTTTTTAAAAGTCGGGAGTATTATTACATAGTTTCTATGTACAATTACTACTAATTAACCTTATTTTTTACTTTACATTGGAAGTATGACCAAAAGTCAAATTTTCTACCCCAATTACCTGAAACTTGGCCTTAATAGAGCCAAATAGGCTTAAAGTAGGAGAAAATGTAGTTTTCAAGAGCGTGAGTAGTATTACATAGGTTCAATGTCTAATTACTACTAATTAACCTTATTTTTACTCTAAATTGAGAAGTTTGACCAAAAATCAAACTTTCAACCCAGATTAGCCAGCACTAGGCCTTGTGAGAGCCGAATAGGGCCCAAATAGGGACAAATTGTGGTTTTCAAGAGCCGTGAGTAGTATTACATAGGTTCAATGTATAATTACTATTAATTAATCTTATTTATACTCTAAATTGAGAATTTGATCAAAAACCAAACTTTTACCCCTGATTGGCCTAAACTAGGCCTTATTAGAGCTGAATAGGGCTTAATAGGGAGAAGATGTGGTTTTAAAAAGCCGAGAGTATTATTACATAGTTTATATGTAAAATTTCTACAAATTAAACTTGTTTCAAGTCTTAATTAAGAAGTTTGATCAAAAGTCAAACTTCCAGCCCGATTGACCAGAACTAGGCCATATAAGAGAACTGGGAGAAAACGTGGTTTTAAGAGCCCGGACAAATGAGAGAAAAAGTTATTTTCAAGAGTTGTGAGTAGTCTTACCTAGGTTCAATATCAATTTATACTAATTTACCTTATTTCTATTCTAAATTAGAAAGTTTGATCAAAAATCAAACTTTCAGCCCCAATTGGCCTGAACTATGTCATATTATAGCCGAATATGGCCAAAAAGAGGAGAAAACGTGGTTCTCAAGAACCGGATTAAAATTACATAGTTTCTATGTATAATTACTACTAATAAATCTTGCTTCAATTCTTAATTGCAAAGTTTGATCAAAAGTCAAACTTTCAATCCGATTGGCTTGAACTTAGCCTTATAAGAGTCGAATTGGGCTCATATAGGGCAAAAATGCGGTTTTCAAGAGCCATGAGTAATATTACATAAGTTCAATATATAATTTATATTAATTAACCATATTTTCTACTCTAAATTAGAAAGTTTGACCAAAAATCAATCTTTCAGCCCTGATTGGCCTGAACTAGGCCTTATTAGAGCCAAATAGGGTCTAAATAGGGAGAAAACATGGTTTGCAAGAGCCCAGAGTAGTATTACATATTTTCTATATACAATTACTACTAATTAACCTTGTTTCAAGTTTTAATTGGAAAGTTTGACCAAATGTCAAACTTTCAGCCCTGATTGGCCTGAATTAGGCCTTATAAGGGCCAAATTGAGCCCAAATAAGGAGAAAATATGGTTTTCAAGAGACATGAGTAGTATTACTTAGGTTCAATGTATAATTTCTACTAATTAACCTTATTTCTGTTTTAAATTATGAAGTTTGACCAAAAATCAAACTTTCAACTCCGATTGGCCTGAACCAGGCCTTATAAGAGCCGTATATGGCCCAAACAGGGAGAAAACGTGGTTTTCAAGAGCCGGGAGTAGTATTACATAGTTTCTATGTTCAACTACTACTAATTAACTTTGTTTCTAGTTTAAATTGGGAAATTTAACCAAAAGTCAAACTCTTTTCACCCCTATTGGCCAGAGTTAGGCCTTATAAAACCCAAATAGGGTCCAAACTGGGGGAAAACATAGTTTTCAAGATCCCAGAGTAGTATTACATAGTTTTCATGTACAATTACTACAAATTAAACTTGTTTCTGGTTTTAAATGGGAAATTTAATTAAAAGTCAAACTTTCAGCCC
>JAVJIF010000587.1:62500-82500 GCA_038442645.1 Agave tequilana
CCAAAAATTAAACTTTTAGCCTCGATATTGGCCTGAAATCTACCTTTTAGAGTCGAACATGGCCCAAAAGGGGAGAAATTGAGGTTCTCAAGAGCCGGGATTAAAATTACATAGTTTCTATGTACAATCACAAATAATTAACCTGTTCAAGTCCTAATTAAAAAGTTTGATCAAAAGCAAAACTCTCAATCCCGATTAGCTTAAACTTATCCTTATAAGAGTCGAATAGGACCCAAATAGGGCAAAATGTGATTTTCAAGGGCTGTGAGTAGTATTACATAGGTTCAATGTATAATTTCTATTAATTAACCTTATTTTCTACTATAAATTCGGAGTTTGACCAAAAATCAATCTTTCAGCCCCAATTGGCCTGAACTAGGCCTTATCAGAGCAAAATAAGGCCTAACAGGGAGAAAACGTTGTTTGCAAGAGCTCAAAGTAGTATTAAATAATTTTCATGTACAATTACTACTAAATAACCTTGTTTCAATTTTTAATTGGGAAGTTTGACTAAATGTCAAGCTTTCAGCTCTGATTGGACTGAACTAGATCTTATAAGAGCCAAATAGGGCCCAAATAGGGAGAAAATATAGTTTTTAAGAGCCGTATATAGTTTTACTTAGGGTCAATGTATAATTTATAATAATTAACCTTATTTCTGTTATAAATTGAGAAGTTTGACCAAAAATCAAACTTTCAGCTCCGATTGGCCTGAAATAGGCTTTGTAAGAGCCGAATATGGCCCAAACGTGGAGAAAACGTGATTTTCAAGAGCGGAAGTAGTATTACAAAGTTTCTATATTCAATTACTACTAATTAACCTTGTTTCTAATCCTAATTATAAATTTTGACCAAATTCAAACTTTCTCAATCCAACTTGTTTGAACTAGGCCTTTTAAAACTCGAATAGGGCCCAAACGGGGAGAAAACATAGTTTTCAAGACCCCGGAGTAGTATTACTAAGTTACCATATATAATTACTACAAATTAAACTTGTTTATAGTTTTAATTGAAAAGTTTGACCAAAAGTCAAACTTTCAGCCCTGATTGACCAGAACTAGACTATATAAGAGCCGAATAGGGCTCAAATAGGAAAAAAAAAGGTGGTTTTCAAGAGTCAAGATTCTTGTTACATAGTTTCTATATATAATTATTACTAATTAAAATTGTTTCAACTCTTAATTGGGAAGTTTGACCAAAAATCAAACTTTTCAGCCCTAATTGGCTTGGATTCGGCCTTATAAAAGCCAAGAGCCCAAGTTGGGAGAAAATATGGTTTTTAAGAGCCGTAAGTAGTATTACATGGGTTCAAGGTATAATTATTGCTAATTAACCTTATTTCTACTCTAAACAAAAATTAAACTTTCAGCTCAGATTGGCCTGAATTAGGGTTTAAAAGAGCCAAATGAGGCCCAAATAGTGAGAAAATATGGTTTTCAAGAGCCGTGAGTAGTATTACATCAGTTTAATGTACAATTACTACTAGTTAATCTTTTTTCTACTTTAAACTAGGAAGTTTGACCAAAAACCTAACTTCAGCCCCGACTAGTCTGAACTAGGCCTTAATAGAGCCGGTAGGGTCTAAACAGGGAGAAAACGTGGTTTTCAAAATCTGGGTGTATTATTATATAGTTTTTATGTATAATTACTGCAAATTAACTTTATTTTCTTAATTGAGAAGTTTGAAAAGTTAAAATTTCAGTCCCGATTGGCCGGAATTGGGCCTTATTAGAGTCAAATTAGGCACAATGGGGGAAATATGACTTTCAAGAGTCGAGAGTAGTATTACATAGCTTCTATGTACAACTACTACAAATTAAACTTGTTTCTAATCTTATTTTAGAATTTTGACTGAAAATCAAACTTTTAGCCCTGATTGACCTGAACTAGGCCATATAAGAGCCGAATAGGACCCTAACGTGGAGAAAATATGATTTTTCAGAGCTGAAAGTAGTATTACATAGTTCTGTATATAATTGCTAATAATTAACCTTGTTTCAAGTCTTAATTGGGTTGTTTGACCAAATTGAAACTTTCAGCCCCGATTGGCCTGCCTCAGCCTTATAAGAGCCGAATAGGGCCCAAATAGAGAGAAACTGTGGTTTTCGAGAGCCTTGAGTAGTATTACATAGGTTCAATATACAATTTCTACTAGTTAAGCTTATTTCTACGCTAAAATGGGAAGTTTGACAAAAAAAATCAAACTTACAGCCCCGTTTTAACCTGAACTTGGCCTTATTTGAGCCGAATAGGGCATAAACAGGGAGAAAATGTGGCTTTCAAAAGCCGGGAGTATTATTACATAATTTTTATGTACAATTACTACTAATTAACCTTATTTTTACTCTACATTGGGAGGTTTGAATAAAAGTCAAATTTTCAACCCTAATTGGCTGGAACTACTTGGCCTTAATAAAGCCAAATAGGCTTAGTGTGGGAGAAAATGTAATTTTCAAGAGCCATGAGTAATATTACATATGTTCAATGTACAATTACTACTAATTAACCTTATTACTATTCTAAATTGGGAAATTTGACCTTATCATACTTTCAACTCAGATTAGCCTGCACTAGGCCTTATGAAAGCCGATAGGGCCCAAACAGGGATAAATTATGGTTTCACGAGCCATGTGTAGTATTACATAGGTTCAATATATAATTGCTACTATTTAATCTTATTTATACTCTAAATTGGGAAGTTTGATCAAAAATCAAACTTTCACTCCTGATTGGCCTGAATTAGGCCTTATTAGAGTCGAATAGGGCTTTACATGGAGAAAAAGTGGTTTTAAAAAGCTGAAATTACATAGTTTATATGTACAATTACTACAAATTAAACTTGTTTCAAGTCTTAATTAAGAAGTTTGACCAAAAGACAAACTTTCAGCCCAATTGACCAAAACTAGGCCATATGAGAGTCGAATAGGGCTAAAACTAGGAGAAAACATGGTTTCAAGAGCCCAGATTCAATTACATGGTTTCTATGCAAAATTACTACTAATTAAGCTTGTTTCAAGTCTTAATAGGGAAGTTTGACCAAAAGTCAAACTTTTAGCGCCGATTAGCCTGAACTCGGGCCGTATAAGAGTCGAATAGGGCCCAAATTGAAAGAAAATGTGGGTTTCAAGAGTTGTGAGTAGTATTAAATAGGTTCAATATAAATTTATACTAATTTACCTTATTTCTACTCTAAATTAGGAAGTTTGATCCAAAATCAAACTTTCAGCCCCGATTTGCTTTAATTCGGCCTTCTAAGAGCCGAATAGGGCGCAAATAAAGAGAAAATAGTTTTCAAGAGCTGTGAGTAATATTACATAAGTTCACTGTACAATTGCTACTAACTAACCTTATTTCTACTTCAAATTCGGTAGTTTGACCAAAAATCAAACTTTCAGCCCAGATTGGCCTGAACTATACAATATTATAGCCGATATGGCCCAAAAGAGGAGAAAACGTGGTTCTCAAGAACCAGATTAAAATTACATAGTTTATATGTATATTTACTACTAATTAACCTTACTTCACGTCTTAATTGTAAAGTTTAATCAAACGTCAAACTTTCAGTCCCGATTGGCCTGAACTTAGCCTCATAAGAGCCGAATAGGGCCAAATAGGGTAAAAATGCGGTTTCAAGAACCGTGAGTAGTATTACATAAGTTCAATGTATAATTTCCACTAATGAACCTTATTTTCTACTCTAAATTGGGAAGTTTAACCAAAAATCAATCGTTCAGCCCCGATTGGCCTGATCTAGGTCTTATTAGAGCCAATTAGGGCCTAAACATGGAGAAAACGTGGTTTGCAAGAGCCCGGAGTAGTATTACATATTTTCAGTATACAATTACTACTAATTAATCTTGTTTCAAGTTTTAATTAGGAAACTTGACCAAATATCAAACTTTCAGCCTTGATTGGCCTGAATTAGGCCTTATAAGGGCCAAATTGGGCTCAAATAAGTAGAAAATATGGTTTTCAAGAGACGTGAGTTGTATTACTTAGGTTCAATGTATAATTTCCACTAATTAACCTTATTTCTGCTATAAATTGGGAAGTCCGACCAAAAATCAAACTTTCAGCTTCGATTGGCTGGAATTAGGCCTTATAAGGGCCGAATATGGTTCAAATGGGAGGAAAACATAGTTTCAAGTCCCCAGAGTAGTATTACATAGTTTTCATGTACAATACTACAAATTAAACTTGTTTCTAGTTTTAATTTGAAAATTTATTTAAAAGTCAAACTTTCAGCCCCGATTGACTTGAACTAGGCTATATAAGAGCCAAATAGGGCCCAAACGGGAAAAAACATGGTATTTAAAAGTCAAGATTCATATAATATAGTTTCTATATACAAATACTACTAATTAAACTTATTTCAAGTCTAAATTGGGTAGTTGGACCAAAAGTCAAACTCTCTGCCCCGATTGGCCTGAACTCGGCCTTACAAGAGCTAACAGCCCAAATTGAAAGAAAATGTGATTTTCAAGAGCCGTGAATAGCATTACATAGGTTCAATGTAAAATTACTACTAATTAACCTTATTTCTACTTTAAATTGGGAAGTTTGATCAAAAATCAAACTTTCAACCCTGGTGACCTGAATTAGGCCTTATAAGAGCAGAATAGGGCTCAAATAGAGAGAAAATATGATTTTCAAGAGCTGTGAGTAGTTTTACATAGGTTCAACCTACAGTTACTACTATTAATCATAATTCTTCTCTAAATTAGAAAGTTTGATCAAAAATCAAACTTTTCAGCCCCAATTGGTTTGAACTAGCCTTATTAGAGCCGAATAGGGCCTAAACAAGCAAAAAATATGGTTTTTAAAAGTCGAGTTTATTATTACATAGTTTTATGTATAATTACTACTAATTAACCTTGTTTCAAGTCTTAATCAGGAAGTTTGAACAAAATTCAAACTTTCAGCCCCGATAGGGCCCAAATAGAGAGAAACTGTGATTTTCAAGAGCCGTGAGTAGTGTTATATAGGTTCAATGTATAATTTCTACTAATTAAGCTTATTTCTACGTCAAAATGTGAAGTTTGACCAAAAATCAAATTTTCAGCCACAATTAGCCTGAATTAAGCCATATTAGAGCAAAATAGGGCATAAATAGGGAGAAAACGTGATTTTCATAAGCCGGAAGTATTATTACATAGTTTCTATATACAATTACTACTAATTTCTCTTGTTTTCTTAATTTAGAAGTTTGACCTAAAGTCAAACCTTCAGCCCCGATTGGCTAGAATTAGGCCCTAGAAAAGCCGAATAGGGGCAAAACAGGAAAAAACGTGATTTTCAAGAGACGGGAGTAGTATAATATAGTTTCTATATATAATTACTACTAATTAAACTTGTTTCTTATCTTAATTAGGAAGTTAGGCCTAGATCAAACTTTCAACCTCGATTGGCATGAACTAGTCTATATAATAGCAGTGGGGCCCAAATGGGGAGAAAACTTGGTTTTCAAGAGAGTGTGTGGTATTACATAGTTTCTATGTATTGTTACTACTAATTAACTCCGTCTCTAGTCATAATTTGGAACTTTGATCAAAAATCAAACTTTCAGCCCTGATTGGCTTGAACTAGACCTTATAAGATCCGAATAGGGTCCAAATAGGGAGAAAACGTAGTTTTCAAGAGCCAGGAGTAGTATTACAAAATTTATATGTACAATTACTACTAATTAACCTTGTTTCTTATCTTAATTGGGAAGTTTGACCAAAAGTCAAACTTTCAACCTCGATTGGCCTGAACTAGGCCTTATTAGAGCCGATATGGCCTAAATAGGGAGAAAACGTGACTTTTGGTCATACTTCCTAATTGAGACTAGAAACAAGTTTCATAAGTAGTAATTGTACATTGAAACTATGTAATATTACTTCTGGCTCTTGAAAAGTTTGTTTTATTTGGGCTGTATTTAACTCTTATAAGGTTTGGTTCAGGCTAATCGGGGCTGAAAAGTTTGACTTTTAGCCAAACTTCAATTCAGACTAGAAAAAAGGTTAATTAGTAGTAATCGTTCATAAAAACTATGTAATACTACTCCCGGCTCTTGAAAACTACGTTTTCTCCTGTCATCAGCTATTTGGCTCTAATAGGGCCTAGTTCAGGTCAATCGGGCCGAAGTTTAATTTTTTGTTTAACTTACAAATTTAGAGTAGAAATAAGGTTGATTAGTAGTAATTGTAAATTGAACCTATGTAATACCACTCACGGCTCTTGAAAACCATATTTTCTCTCTATTTGGGCCCTAATTCTGGCCAATCGGTGCTGAAAGTTTGGCTTTTGATCAAACTTCCTAATTAAGCCTTGAACAAGGATAATTAGTAGTAATTGTATATAAAAACTATGTAATACTACTCCCGACTATTGAAAACCACGTTTCATCTCATTTGGGCCCTATTCGGTACTTATAAGGTCTAGTTCAAGTCAATCGGGGCTGAAACATTGACTTTAGGTCAAACTTTCCAATTAAGAACGGAAACAAGGTTAATTAGTAGTAACTGTGTATAAAAACTATGTAATACTACTCACGACTCTTAAACACCTCATTTTCTCCCTATTTGGGCTCTATTCGGCTCTTATAAGGCTTAGTTCAGGCCAATCGGCACTGAAAGTTTGACTTTTGGTCAAACTTCTCAAATAAGCCTTGAAACAAGGTTAATTAGTAGTAATTGTACATAAAAACTATGTAATATAACTCCCAGCTCTTGAAAACCATGTTTTATCTTGTTTGGGCATTATTCAGTGCTTATAAGACCTAGTTCAGGCCAATCGGGGCTAAAACATTGACTTTTGATCAAACTTACCAATTAAGACAAGAAACAAAGTTAATTAGTAGTAATTGTAAATAGAAACTATATAATACTACTTACGTGTAATGCCCCGATCCCGCAGGTAGGGGGACGTTATGGTGACGTACATACGCAGGGCGGAGATACCCTCACGTACGTACGCTAAGGCTCAGTATAGGGAATAAATACAATAGTTACAATAATTCCAGCATGAAATAAGTACAAGAATACCTGCAAAAGGGTTAGTGATCATGAGAGATATAGAAATATGGATAAATAAGGAAATTAAGGCTAAATAATAAAGATACCTATGAATGGTATCGATGACGAGTCTCCTATGTGAATCCAATGAAATATCTGACAATATGATATCTCGGATCTCCAACCTGGGCACGCAAACCCAGGATCGTCAGAAAGCGACCTAGTGTGTGGTAAAATGAAGGAAGCAGTAATATGTACTGTAGTAATACAGGCACGATAATAATATATAATACGTGTTTATGTATCAGTGATACCATATAATAGGAATTTAAGAATCAGTAGAAATATAAAAATGTCATATTTTAATACAATCACTACCTAGCATGTTATCATCGGGTCATGTCTACAGTAGTATCCAATTTTATATAATAAATAATGTTGTATAGTGGTGACGTGATAGAAATAAACATGCAGATGTGCAGTATGCAACGTAACCATCCTAATGTGTTGTGCATATACAGTAATGATGTCTGCAAGGTATGCATAAAGCAGAATATATGCAATGCAGAGTATATGTGTCCATGAATAGTGTGTTAATACATAAAGTGTAACAAACATAAGCAAGTGTAATAAGGTATACAAGTGACATGATTGTGGATAACATATCAGGAATAGTAACAAATATTAAGATAACATATCAGGAGTGTAACAAATCAATTTTGTACACCGTATCGAGTACGGATACTGTGATACGTACATCAAGGATCGGGAAGTTACATTACGACTCTTAAAAAACACATTTTCTCCCTACTTGGGCATAGGTATGGCTAAGTTCAGGCCAATCGAGGCTGAAAGTTTGACTTTTGGTCAAACTTCCCAATTAAAAATCGAAACAAGGTTAATCAGTAGTAATTATATATAGAAACTATGTAATAATACTAATCACGGCTTTGAAAAAAACTTTTTCTACCCGTTTGGGCCCTATTTGGCTCTTATAAAGCCTAATTCAAGTCTGGTTCAGGCCAATCGGGGCTAAAAGTTTGACTTTTGGTCAAATTTCCCAATTAAGACAAGAAATAAGGTAAATTAGTAGTAATTATATATAGAGACTATGTAATACTCCCATCTCTTTAAAACTATATTTTTCTCCCCTTTTGGGTCATATTCAACTCTTATAATAAGGCCTAGTTCAGGTCAATTGAGACTGAAAGTTGACAAACTTCCCAATAAAAACTAGAAATAAGGTTAATTTGTAGTAATTGAACATATAAACTATGTAATACTACTCACAGCCTTTAAAAAAACACGTTTTCCCGTGGCGTCGACCCTGTTCGGCTCTTATAAGAATTAGTTCAGGCCAATCGTCGCTGAAAATTTAATTTTTGGTCAAACTTTCTAATTAAGAATAGAAACAAGCTTAATTGGGAGTAATTGTAGATAAAAATTATATAATACCACTCACAGCTCTTGAAAACCATATTTTTTTCTCCATTTGAACCCTATTCGGCTCTATAAGGCCTAATTCAGGCCAATCGGGAATAAAAATTTGGCTTTCAGTGAAACTTCCGAATTTTGAGTAGAAATAAGGTAAGTAGTAATTGTACATTGAACTAGGTAATACTACTTTCGGCTCTTGAAAACTATGTTTTCTCCCTTTTTGGGCCTTATTCGGCTCTTTTAAGGCCTAGTTCAGGCCAATCGGAGATAAAAGTTTGACTTTGGGTTAAACCTTCCCAATTAAGGCTAGAAACAAGATCATAAGTAGTAATTATGCATAAAAACTATGTAATACTACTCCCGTCTCTTAAAAATCATGTTTTCCCCTTTTTGAGCCCTATTCGGCTCTCTAAGGCCTAGTTCATGCCAATTGGGGCTGAAAGTTAGACTATTGGTCAAACTTCCCGATTAAGAATAGAAATAAAGTTAATTTGTAATGCTTGTAAAATGAAATTATGTAATACCACGCATAGCTCTTTAAAAATTATGTTTTCTCCCTGTTTGGGCCCTATTCGGCTCTTATAAGGCTTAGTTCAAGGCTAGTCGGGAATGAAAGTTTGACTTTTGGTCAAACTTCCTAATTGAGACTAGAACAAGTTAAATTCGTAGTAATTGTATATTGAAACTATGTAATACTACTCTCTGCTCTTGAAAATCGTGTTTTATTCCCGTTTGGGCCGAATTTGGCTCTAATAAGGTTTGGTTCAGACTAATTGGGGTTGAAAGTTTGACTTTTGGTTAAACTTCTCAATTAGCACTTGAAAAAAAGTTAATTAGTAAAATTATGCATAGAAACTATGTAATACTACTCTCGGCTCTTGAAAATAACGTTTTCTTATGTTATCAGCGTTATTCGGCTCTAATAAGAGCTAATTCAGGCCAATCGGGTCCGAAAGGTTGATTTTTTGTCAAACTTCCCAATTTAAAGTAGGAATAAGGTTAATTAGCAGTAATTATACTTTGAACCTTGTAATACTATTCACGGCTCTTGAAAACTATATTTTCTTCCTATTTGGGCCCTATCCGGCTCTTATAAGCCCTAGTTCAGGCCAATCAGGGCTGAAAGTTTAATTTTTTGTTAAACTTCCCAAATAAGCCTTAAAACAAGATTAATTAGTAGTAATTATATATAAAACTATGTAATACTACTCCCGACTCTTGAAAACCACGTTTCCTTCCGTGTGGGCCCCATTCAGTGCTTACAAGGCCTAATTCAGGTCAATCGGGGCTGAAATATTTACTTTTGGTCAAACTTCCCAATTAAGACCAGAACAATATTAATTAGGAGTAATTCTATATAGAAACTATGTAATACTACTAATAACTCTTAAACACCTAATTTTCTCCCTATTTTGGCTCTATTCGGCTCTTATAAGGTTTAGTTCTAGCCATTCCGGGCTGAAAGTTTGACTTTGGTTCAAACTTCCAAATTAAACCTTGAAATAAGGATAAGTAGTAGTAAATGTAAATATAAACTATGCAATACTACTCTCGGCTCTTGAAAATCACGTTTTCTCCCGCTTGGGCCTTATTTGGTGCTTATAAGGCCTAATTGAGGCTAATCGGGGCTGAAACACTAATTGTTAGTCAAACTTCTCAATTAGGACCAGAAATAAGGTAAATTAGTAGTGTAAATATAAATAGAAATTATATAATACAACTCATGACTCTTGAAAAACACATTTTCTTTCTATTTGGGCCCTATGTAGGCCAAGGTCAGGCCAGTTGGAGCTGAAAGTTTGACTTTTAGTCAAATATCTCAATTAAAAATTTAAATAAGGTTAATTAGTAATAATTTTACATAGAAACTATGTAATACTTATCACGGCTCTTGAAACCACGTTTTCTCCCCGTTTGGGCCCTATTCGGCCCTTATATGGCCTAATTCAAGTCTGGTTCAGGCCAACCAGGCTGAAAGTTTGACTTTTGGTTAAATTTCCCAATTAAGACTAGAAATAATGTAAATTAGTAGTAATTATACATAGAGATTATGTAATACTCCTGTCCCTTGAAAATTATATTTTTCTCCCTGTTGGGCCATATTCAACTCTTATAATAAGGCCTAGTTCAGGTCAGTCGATGCTGAAAGTTTGACTTTTTGATAACTTCCCAATAAAGTCTAGAAATAAGATTAATTGGTTTTAATTGAACATATAAACTATGTAATACTACTCTCAGCCTTTGAAAACCATATTTCCCCTGGCATCGGCCTTATTCGACTCTGATAAGGATTAGTTCTGGCCAATCATAGCTGAAAATTTAATTTTTGGTCAAACTTTCCAATTAAGACTAGAAATAAGCTTCATTGGCAGTAATTATATATATAAACTATATAATACCACTCACGGCTTTTGAAAACTATATTTCTTCCCCTTTGGGTCCTATTCGGCTCTATTAAGCCTGATTCAGGCCAATCGGGGCTGAAAGTTACTTTCAGTGAAACTTCAAAATTTAGAATAGAAATATGATAAATTAGTAGTAATTGTACATTGAAACTAGGTAATACTACTTTCGGATCTTGAAAACTATATTTTCTCCCAGTTTGGGTCTTATTCGGCTCTTTTAAGGCCTACTTCAGGCCAATCGGGGATAAAAGTTTGACTTTGGGTCTAACTTCCCAATTAAGGCTAGAAACAAGATTAATAAGTAGTAATTGTGCATAAAAACTATGTCATACTACTCCCGTCTCTTCAAAACCATTTTTTCCTCCTTTTTGGGGCCTATTCGGCTCTTCTAAGGCCTAGTTCATGCCAATCAGGATTGAAAGTTAGACTATTGGTCAAACTTCCCGATTAAGACTAGAGTTAACATTAATTTGTAGTGTTTGTAAAATGAAATTATGTAATACCACGCATGGCTTTTGAAAACTATGCTTTCTCCCTATTTGGGCCCTATTCGGCTCTTATAAGGCCTAGTTCAAGGGTAGTCGGAGATGAAAGCTTAACTTTTGGTCAAACTCCCTAATTAAGACTAGAAAGAAGTTTAATTCGTAGTAATTGTATATTGAAACTATGTAATACTACTCCCGGCTCTTGAAAATCGTGTTTTATCCCCGTTTGGGCTGAATTCAGCTATAATAATGTCTGGCTCAGACCAATCAGGGCTGAAAGTTTGAGTTTTGGTCAAACTTCTCAATTAAGACTAGAAAAAAGGTTAATTAGTATAATTATGTATAGAAACTATGTAATACTACTCTCGACTCTTGAAACCACGTTTTCCCCCATCATCAGTGCTATTCGGCTCTAATAAGACCTAGTTCAGGCCATTCGGGGCTGAAAGGTTGATTTTTTTTCAAACTTTCCAATTTAGGTTAGGAATAAGGTTAATTAGCAGTAATTCTACTTTGAACCTATATAATACTATGTAATACTACGTATTCGCAGCTTCGTATTATAGAGGAGTTGACCTCAGGCATGTCTGTGTGGGATTATACGAATATCAATTGGGATACCAATAAGGCCTAGTTCAGCCTATAGAATACATAGTATTATATAGGTTGGTTTTGGCAAGACTTGAGTAGTATTATAGGTTCAATATACAGAGAACATACATACATAAAGGTTTTAGGTGCAGCAGAATTCCAAATCCAAAATTGATCCTCCTTATTGTTACTGTCTGCCTCCTATTGTTCTGTTGCTAACAATCTCACATCCAAACTGATTCCTGCCTCCTATTGTTCTGTTGCTAACCATCTCACATCCAAACTGATTCCTTAATCCTGACACCTGTTGCATGTATTCTTCTATAGCACTAGCAAAATCTGACACCCATCTTGTTATCTGTTTCATCTCCATGCATATCTGTATACGTTGCTGCTCTGCACGCTTCCAAAATTCCAACTAGCTAATCCTCAAAAGCGCATCTATCTCTAGTAGGCCGTCAACTTCCTGCTCTTCTAATTTCCTGAACTAGTGTTTGTGCCCATTATTTGACCTCTTCACTGTCATTTGAGAAATTACGTATAGTCTCATCTTGTTGATTTTTGTTGGTTCTTCTCTTTCTCTCTCCACCTTTGTCGATCGCTCTGCACCCTATTTAACTACTTCAAATTTCTGAAGCCATCTTTATTAGCACTTTCTCCTCATTTCTTCTTCCAATGTTTTCCTCACTGGTAAATTGTTCAAACACCACCTGTATTGGTTTTTTACGTGAGTGACAGTAAACTCCACTCTCTTCGATTGTGTAATGTGATTATCTTGCAAGAAAAAGTCCCACAGAACCAAAATTTTTCCAATTTGTACGTCTGAGGGGGTGCTTTACTCTCATGCTCGTGTTATAGATCAATTTAATAGTCATGTCTTAGAATAAAAGACTTGACTTCCGGCCAATGTTCTAAATATCGGATGTTGGCCTAATGTCGGAAGGCAAAATGTGAAGTCAGATTACGGATATCGGGAAAATTTCGGGGACATTTTCTCAATTTCGGTGTCAATTTCGGAGGTCATATATATCATATAATATGTCCTAAATATCATAAATGTCCTAAAACATCGCATATATGATATATCAAGGCAATATATATTTAAACCATCTTGTTTAGGGTATCCTTACCTCGACAACTTGCATTAAAGCTACGGTTATGAATATATAAACCATGATCACTATTCGAACTCCAAGTTATAGCCAATTGAATATCAAGCTGTTAACCTACAAAATATGAACATAGAATCAATATTCAAGTCAATATACAAGAAAGATTTAAAATCATCTAAATAAGCAATGAGAAATTTGACAATAGAAAGCAATAATTCAAAGAAAAATCAAACATAATTCAATAGTTTACAGTTCAAACAACACAGTTACACAAAGCAATAATCCAAATATAATTCTCAAACATATTTCAAAATCAAGTTCAAAAGCTTATTCATAAGGTGACTCATGTGAAATCTCCTTTTCAATCTTCTTTCGAAAACTCTGATTCTGACTCCTCTGAATTGATCACATCATCCATTGTAATCTTGAGCTCCACCTCATGTTCTCATCCTCTGATAATGACTACGTGTCTTCTTCACGTTCATTTGTCGATGGTCCCCCCGTTTTTTGCTTTTCTTTTAGAAGTCCTTGTTGGCCCAGAGGCCCTTCACTCTAGTTTTGATGATGATTAACTCATGTAGTTATTGGTTACTAATAATCTTGTGATATTTAGTTTCAGATATTTGATCAAGATATTAGTAGGTGATTAGCTTCAACAAAGGAGTTTTGAGGCTTTCACATGGAGATTCAAGCGCTCGCGCGTCAAGATCGCATCTAGCACTCGGTTAGAGTCAAGCTCGTTGGATCGTGTTTGGATCGAGTCGACTTGGAGACGGAGTTCTACAAGAAGACCTCGGTTTGTTTAGTTTAATATTGTGTTTAGATCATTGTAAAGATTAGATAGTGTTAATATGCTCAAGTTCACTTACATACAAAAGTTTTCAGTTTATTGGTTTTTGGTTTTTGGTTTAACCGATTTTGGATTTCATGTCAAAAACATAGATATATATATATATATCTTTCTATGTAATTGGATTCTATCCATATACAACATGCTTCAAAGTTGTTTCAATATCATGTTTTTATATTTACATGAGTTTTGGAGAAAACGATTTTTCATTTCAAAAATTCAGGTTTTGAAAAATATGGATTTTGGTTTAAGGCAAAATCTCAAGAACACAAAAATGGTTCAAATTATTTATAATATGTGTTGAATTTTACTCACACATATTTGTATTTCAAAGATCATATAAGAACTTATTTTTATGAAATTTATGTGATTTTATGGGATTTAATTAAAGTCAAAAACTCAAGTTTTTAATCCCTATATTGTTTGACCTGGCTGTCTACCGGTCGACCGGACTGGTCGACCGAGGCAGAAGTCGGTCGACCGACGTGCACAGAACGTGCACGCAGCCTAGGCTGGGAGGCCGGTCGACCGCCAGAGAGCTTCTGCTCTCTGAAAATAGCCCCGGTCGACCGGCAGAGAGCTCTTCTCTCTGTTTCCAGTTTTCGGTCGACAGGCCGGTCGACCGGTGGCTCAACGGTCATAAATATGACCGTTGGCCGGTCGACCGGAAGGGCAATTTTGCCCTTTGCCAGACTGCCAACGGGCAGAATTTTTCAGGGCTATAGATAACCCTCATTTTAGCTGGTTTTAAACAAGTTTTTAGAGAGCAAAATTTCTCATCTTTACAAGTATTTTACAGCAAGTTTTTAAAAGAGTTTTGGGCTTAAAGATTTGATCTTTATTTTGTTTTAAAGGGTTGGAAAAATCAAGAAAAGAGAAGTCTTTGGGATTGGTTTGATCTTCATTTCCATAGCTATTCTAGAAGTTTTCCCAAGAGTTTTTCTTTGTGATTTTGATTTTCAAACTCGTTGTTTTTCTCACACTTGAGCTATCTATCTATCCTATCTATTAGGATCTCGTTTTTGTGAGAAAGAATTGGTTTGCGGTCTTTGAGATCACCAAGTATTGTAAATCTCATTTCCTTGAGTTATTGGTATCCCTCTTGTGTAGAGGTGATTGTGGAGGTTGTGTTGGAATCCCACTAAGTGTAGAGGTGATTCGTGTTGTGCCTTGCCTCTAGTGAGAGGTTGTATTTGTTGAGAGAGGAGTTGTGTACTCCCAAGTTGTATTTGTCCAAATCCTCAGTGGAGGTTTCCTGTGTGGGAAGTCCTTTGTGGACGAGTTAGTGGAAATCCTTCTGTATGAAGGCGGGGACGTAGAGCTGGGTGCTCGAACCTCGAAACATATCTTTGTGTTTGCGTTTGATCCACTATCTCTAACTCTCTCTCTCTTATATTGTGCCTTGTATTGATTCATATTGTTCATTCATACTTATATGCTTGGTATTATTTGTTTATGTGCCATACTTATGTTGAACCAAGAGAGCTTCATATAGCACCTCAACTCTTATTTAGAAGAATTTAGAGGAGATAGTCCAGAGCTCTTCACCGAGAATTCGGCTACACTCATTGGTTACACTAAGTGTGTTGTAATTAGTTTTTAATTCCGCATCATTTGTCATTAGATTAGCCTTACACCTATTCACCCCCCTCTAGGTGAAATTTCAATTGGTATCAGAGCCTACGCTCCTGATATTAGGTTTAACCACGTAGGAGTGAGATCTTGGTTAGCTAATCTATCATTTGCATTTGCACACTCATAGATTGCATGACCCCTCCCATGTATGATGTTTCCGACATTGACATGTGAAAATTTAGGATGAGTATATACCTAAAAGCCCTAGGAAGGCATGTTCACCTTGCCGCTACCAAGAAATCTTATCTTGGTAATAGTAAGCATTTAAAAGCCAATACACAAGCCCTTGAGGCACTTAGGAGCACTCTTAGCAAAGAATATTTAAATATGGTTTCTCATTGTGTTTTCGCCTTTGCAGTCTGGAACATATTGACATCTCCTGAGCTACAAACGCAAATCAATGAGGAGGAGACATCTAGTGGAGAAGAGTCCGACCAACGTTGCTTCATGGTCCAAGGGAATGACTCCCTTGAGGTATATTCGGATACTCAACTAGATAATAGTACTAGTTCTTCTTGTAATGAGTGTATGGATGCATATGCTTTAAATAATGAACTAGCTATTCGTTGTGAAAAATTATTAGAAAGACATAATCTCTTGAAAAATAAAAGTTTAGCATTAAAAGAAGAAAATAAAGATTTGTGTTCAAAACTTGATATGGTTTTGCAAGAGAGGATGAGATTTCAAATGAAAGGGACTCATTGAAATCCCAACTTGACCTTGCCATAAATGAAAATAAGATTTTAAAAAGTAAAAATGATTGTGATGTTGTTTTAAAGAAAAATGAGGCTTTATCTTCAAAGCTTGATTTTGTGATAAAAGAAAATGAATCCTTGAAAATAAAAATTGCTTCAATTTCAAAGGATTTGGATTTGGTTTCAAAGAAAAATACTACTTTGCAAAATGATATTAATTCACATGTTTACCATGCTAGTATAGCTTCACCACCTAGCATACCCATTGCATGCTCCACCTCTTCTTCTATTATTGAAAATGATTTAATTATGCTAAAGAAGAGTATTGATAGTTTGGGCTCCACTTTGAGCCAATGTGCTATGGATCACAAGAAATTGGAATCTTTGTTTCGTAAGAAACAAGCACCACATTTGCATGCACACCATACACGGCATACACATGCTTCTCATGCTCACACACATGACACTAGGTATGGTCATGTGTACACTTGTACACATTGTGGACGTAAGGGCCACCTTGTAAGATTTTGTTATGATAGAGTACATAATGTAAATTTTGCAAATAAATTTGTTTGGGTTAGAAAAGGTACTAACCCCCATGGACCCAATAGAGTATGGGTACCAAAAGCCACTCCTATTGTATTTGATGTAGGTGTGGGCTCTCGCTTGACGTGAGGGCATTGGTGCCTTGAGGTGGATGCGTTCCGAGCTTATGGTGACTATTTTGGATGCATCACTTTCAAGGGGAGTTTGGTGGGAGGACCACCTTGGTTTGGAGATATAGAGATATGCCCTAATGGTTTTGGTAACGATCTCTTATTCCTATTTAGTTTACATGCTTTCATATCATCGATTATTTGCATGTATTGATTTTCATGTTTTTCATGATTAGTATGTTAAATGCCATGCTTATTAGACTAGTGACATACATGTATAGTATTTGAGATACACCCATGTTCATATGGATCCATATTTTGTGTTCTCACTATAGTTTAACTATTATGTATATCCTAATCTAATACATGTGTATTTACATAATATTGACTTATGTTTTTAGTTTTATGCTTCATGATTTGATTACATGTTTAAGATGTAGTTTTTATTAAAACTTGTGTCAATACTTGTGCAACTAGTGAGCCACAAATTGATTATTATATGTTTGTGCCTAATTGTTCATTTGTACCCATTAGATGTACTAGTATAGCCTAGTTTTGATGATTCATGCATTTTGACTTGTATTTCCTATTTTTGGACATGTTTTTCATGATGATGTGTTTTAGCTTCATGTATATGTTAATTTTGCCAAACTATTGGATATACATGTATACCCTTGAGTCATTTGCCTTTCATGGAAAATCTCTTTATAGACTCAATTGTGTTTGGCTATGTATGTATACTTCTAGTTTAGACAAAATATACATATGCCTTGAAGTTGGTATTGTTTTGATGAAAATTAAATTTTCATTTTTTTTAAGGAATTTATTATGAGCTTCATTGCGCATGTTCATGATTATGTCTTTCACATAATATCTGTACACTCACATCATTCTTGTTTTCTCATGACCTTGTTTTCATGAGTCTCATTTTGCTTTATATTCCTTGAGTGTCAATTGTTGAGTGATTTTCATGTTTTCATGGATATATACTTGTTTATTCCTTGCTTAAAGAATTTCGTACTAGTTTTCAAGATTATCATAAAACTAGTTGCGTTATTCTTCAATTGGTAGAGTTTTCAAAATTATGATAAAATTATGTTCAAACTTATTTTTAAAAACCTTCTACCCTTTAAGGGCGGTTGGATGGGCGACCATGCTTTGTATACTCTTAATTGAAAATTCATTTTAACATGTGCATGAAAGAGTAGTAGGTATGAGTTATACATTTGATCCACATCATATTTTCAATTGGTATTACAATTGATATTTTTTGTTGTATACTCATCTTTGGTTTTCTATATATATCTATGCTTCACAACTTCAAAGGTATCAATTTATATTGGTATTTACTTTTTCATATATATATATATATATATATATATATATATATATATATATATATATATATATATGATTTGATTGTGCTTACTATATCTTTACATCTTAAAGCACAAATTATGTTTATGCTAAGCTTGATTTAGTCCTTAATGACAATTATTTTTCAAATTGGTATCTTATTCAAGCTTATGCATCATTTTTATTGGTATTTCATAAAGGGGGAGAAAACTTCATGTTTTATCTTTCAATCGATTTTATTTTCAATTGGTATCTTACTCCCACTCTTTATGATGAAAAATAATATTATTCTATTTGGTATATTATTTTTCAATTAGTTTCCTACGCTCTTAATGAAAAATATTTTAATTTGGAATATGCTAATATTTTCATTTGGTATCAAAATTACAAAATATTTACAATTGGTATCAAGATTTACAATACACATATATATTTCAATTGGTATCAAAAACATTTTTGTTTATTTTTCATTGGTATCATAAATTGGTATCAAAAATATTTTGATATGATTTGCATATATGCAAGAGGAGCTTAACATCTTCTCTATATATAGATTCATGTTGAGTGTATCTCATATTGAGGAGCTTGACCGCTCTTCTCTATGTCTTACACGTGTATAGGAGGAGCTTCACATCTCTTTTTATACATTGTATATTATGCGTTATGTGATTAGGGTCTAGTCATCTCTTTTTCATGTAATGCATGTATGCAGGGGGAGTTAACTTCACGTCTTTCCTCTTCATGATGTATATCGCAAATATCTATCATTATTGTTTGTTTTATGCAAAAAGGGAGAACATTTTCATGTCCCTTTATTTGTTATTTTTGTTGTTTGACCCGTTGTTGATTTTGTTATTGACAAAATGGGAGAGTAGATTGTTTTTGAGTTTCTCCTTACCCCTTTGTTGATGAATTGACAAAAAGGGGAGAAGTATTTGAGTTTATATATGCATGCCTATATTTTATTGTCTATGCATATATGTTTTGATTATGCAAAAAGGGGAGAAGTTTTGGATTTACTTATGTTTATTTTCTCATTTATGCATATTTGTGTTGAGCCTTCATTGCATATCTTTATGTTTATTGCTATGCATGAGTTAAGGGGAGCTTCTATGAAGCTTAACTTTAATCCATGCATATACAACTCCATGAGTTTTGTCATCATCAAAAAGGGGGAGATTGTTGGCCCAGAGGCCCTTCACTCTAGTTTTGATGATGATTAACTCATGTAGTTATTGGTTACCAATAATCTTGTGATATTTAGTTTCAGATATTTGAAAACTTCCCAACAATATTTTGTCAAACTTCACATAATCGTGGCTGAAATTTGATTTTTGGTCAAACTTTCCAATTAAGACTAGAAACAAGCTTAATTGGCAGTAATTGTACATAGAAACTATATAATACCACTCATGGCTCTTGAAAACTATATTTTTCTCCCCGTTTGGGTCCTATTCGGCTATATTAAGGCCTAATTCAGGCCAATAAGGGGCTGAAAGTTTGACTTTCATTGAAACTTAAAAATTTAGAGTAGAAATAAGGTAAATTAGTAGTAATTGTACATTGAAACTAGGTAATACTACTTTCGGCTATTGAAAACTATGTTTTCTCCCCGTTTGGGCCTTATTCGACTCTTTTAAGGCCTAGTTCAGGCCAATCGGGGATAAAAGTTTGACTTTTGGTCAAACTTACCAATTAAGGCTAGAAATAAAATTAATAAGTAGTAATTATGCATAAAAACTATGTCATAATACTTTCGTCTCTTCAAAACTATGTTTTCCCC